>PNEQ01050099.1:0-36454 GCA_003012365.1 Medauroidea extradentata
ATATATATATATATATATATATATATATATATATATATATATATATATATATATATATATATATATATATATATATATATATATATATATATATATATATATATATATATATATAGCATTAGTGATTGACCCTCCTTTCTCTGTTGGTCATTTGAATGGTACTTGTGTAAATAAGGGGGTTCTACCGTATGCTCCCACAGATATTTATTCCTGTCATCTGGAGTTGTGAATTAAAGGACAGTAATGGTTTTCAATGATCATCGTTTAGCCCTCTCTTGAATGTGGAAAACTGAGATATGGGTCAAATATATGAGTAGTGGGATTAGGTCGGTGAAGTGCTGGAAATCCCTACTGGAATTAATTCTAACTGCAGGTACAACCTGTACCTGGATGCAGAGGTTGGACAGTGGCCGAACAATCTTCTCTTTCTCCTCTCTCCGCCACCAACAGAGTTTCCTGAACAGTTGTCAATCCAGACTTTTGGTTGGGTTGAGTAGTGTGTCCCCTGCAGGCTTAGACTCGGCTACCTACCAAGCCCACAATTACCTCGTTCTCTAATCAAAAAATTTTCAACTTCTTATGAGGGCCAAAACCTGGAAATCCTAATGCCTCCTAGCATCTACTGTACTATACATGTGTATGAGTAGTTTGAAGAATCTCCCTTTTCTTCTTGCTTTGTCTCACTCAATCTTTTTTACTATTACAAAAAGTTCAACACCAGTTACCTTCCTTCAAGCAGTGCTACCAATTCCTAGCCTATGAACGGTGGTACAACTTGGCCTGCTGGGAGCTATGTTTGGTTAGCAAGCAGTCAGCAACATTAGCAAGACGTATGGTGGAACTAAGAGTTTCTTCACCTGTTAGCTCGTAGGGAGTTGTATGTAACTAATGTAGGCTGGCTGTTTTTGCACACACCAGCTGAGATGCAAACTATGCCTCTGAGCACAATGCTGCTGTGTTGTGTAGTCACACTGGCTGTTGGCTCTGTCATGTCGCTTTTCCAATCCAGATTATGTAATTTAGGTACTCCTAGTCCGTACTTACCCGCTATACATTACCGGACTTGGGGAATTGACCACACACATCACTAAATGTAAACAGTGGATGCTAATATTATATACAGGATGTTCTTGAACTACAGGTACATATGCTGACATTTGTAGATGGTAACTGCACGAGAATGTGACTTGCAAAAATTCCACATGTATTTTACAGTAACTGTTCAAAGTTTTTCCTTTTGGATTACAACTATCAGAAGATCTGCAGAAACATACGATTTTCCTGTCACGTAACCCACCGTTATACACAGCTACTAAACTTGGTCAAATGACCAGCCTTGCAACACAGGTTGCATACCTGGCAGTGCACCCTCACGTTTTTCCTCTCAAAAATTTCATATTAGTGTGTTCCATGAAGGTGACATATATAATGTATGTGTATTACATATTTTAAAAGCTATAAAATTACCCAAGTGTTAAACACACATTGGTAGGAGCATACCACCTCTTTATTTTCTCGCTCTAGGAACTGTTCGTACTCCACAAAACCTTAAGATCAATGTACAGTGACTACATCATTCACACACTAATTTCTTTAATTTCCACAGTAGACATTATTTTCAGTTAAAACCTTTCAAAACATTGATTAGTAAGGGTGGCTATCTCCCTTACATGTTACAGTGTGTCATTGCTCGTGTGTACTGTTTTATACTTTTTTAATAAAATTCAGTTTTAGAACTTGATATTCAAATGTTCATTATTCCCTAAATACTGTATTGAACCTAGGTACTAAATTACCTATATTTTCTACTTTATTTTTCGTAAGGAGTCACTTCACAGTGTTTGTACCTGTAGTTCAGGAATAACCTTGTATGTTTCCCATTACTTGAATTATACATTTACTGTACCTAGTTAAAATCATACTAATTGATGTAGTACACAACATTATAAAGGTGTTTTGGAGTGTGATTGTTTATCGTGAATCTCATAAATGTGAGCATTTTTGTTCCAGAAAAGTTACCAATGTCATCACAACACCAAACCAGCAGCTAACGCAGTCCCACACAAAAAGTAGGTACACAGGATGTAATGCAAGGCTGATACTTACTGTTAAGCAGCAACAAATGAAAAAGTATTTAAATATTCATGAGTGTTGTTTACACAGTGTCTGTGATTAGCACTTGTATAAAAGTTTACATTGATGCCTTATTATTGTTTCAGGAGCAAAGATGCATACCTAAAGATTTATCCTACAGAGGTTGACTTAACTTTCACACACAACCACAGTATAAATACGGCTGAAGCTTTACGGTACAGACGTCCTTCCCAAGAGTTAGAAGAAACATTTCAAAAGTATTTTGCAAATGGACACTCCCCATCTTCTGTTTTGGAGTCTTACAAAACTGACTTGTTTATCAGTTGTGGAAGAGAATATTTCAAAATTATTGCAGATGGCTCAAAATGTCCAACAAAGAAATGGTGTTACGACTTGTACTATAAAATATTTAAAAAGCATTACGGTGAACCATCAGGCAATGAAATGATTGCAGCTTTAGAAAAAGCAATAGAAGAATATAACAAGGATGAAATTAAAAAATGTGCTGCACTGAAGAAAAATGATGAGTTAATAGTTGTGGCAATTTGTACACCTCTTATGAAGAGAGTTTATGGCTTGAGATCATCACAAGAAATAATGTTTATAGATTCATCTGGCAATATGGACAGACACAACAGCAGAGTATTTGTGTTCCTTTGCCCTTCAGTGGCTGGAGCTCTTCCCTTGGGTGTTGTGGTGACATTTTCTGAGGCTGAACATGTCATTTCAGAAGGTATTGCCCAGCTAAAAGAAATTTGTGGGATTGATGATTTCAATCCGAAGGTGATAATGACAGATGATAGTACAGCAGAGAGAAATAGTTTACGCACTGCTTTTCCACTGTCAAACTTATTGCTGTGTAAGTTTCACGTTCCACAGAGTGTGTGGCGTTATCTTCTGGATAGCACACACAAAATTGAAAAAGGTGATCGCCAACATCTGTACAGACTGTTCCACAAGACTCTGAATGAGGAAACTGAAGATGGTTTTGAAAACAGCTTTAAAGAAATGTTGTCATCCAGTATCACCAAGAAGTATGAAAACTTTATCCAATACTTGATAAATTTTCAGAGAAGATCTTTGGAATGGGCAATGTATGCACGCACTGGACTCATAGTACGAAATAATCACACAAACAACTTCAGTGAAGCTATCATAAGAGTTCTCAAAGACAAGATCTTGAAACGCACAAAAGCATTTAGTGTGGTTCAGTTGTTCGACTTTTTAATCAAAAACTTTTCTTCTTACTACGAGAGAAAAATTATTGTCATGGTAAACAACAGAACAGAAGGTGTGACAAAATCAAAATATTTTATTGCGAAAGATAAAAGAAAAAGATAAAATACAAAAACTGGACTGTCACCAAATAAGCAAATCATATTTTGCTGTAGTGTCTGGTGAAAACACATATTTCGTAGATTTTGAACTTGAAACATGCACTTGCCCTGTTGGGAATGAAGGGGGTTCTTGAAAACACCAGTATGCGGTGGTAAAAAAATTTAATCTGACATCTCAGAACTTCATTCCAAAAAATTTCTTTATTTCATAGCTGGAAAATGAAACCTGGTGTGATAACTTAATTACCAATCATCACAACCTAAGCCACCACCTATGTAGTGCAGAAACACAAATTCCCAGCGTGTGTGACAGTGTTGACAGTGTAATAGGAGATGTACAAATGCATACGCATGACAAAACTCTCATGCAGGACTTGAGAGAAACACTGAAGTTTTTTGAAGACAAGCTCTCAAGTGACAGTGCTACATTTCAGGAACCTATGAGAGCATTTGTAAACAAAGTGAAGAAAATAACTACTGACTCAGCACTTGTGTCTGCTTTACACACATTTGGCAGTTATAATGGTGCTGACAAACCTCTCACCGAGAAACGCAGCTCACAAGGTGGTAGAACAATAGCTGTTCAACCTACAGCTGTTGCCAGAAGAAAAGTGCACGTTGGCGGTCGGAAGGTACAGTTTTCAGGAAGGCCACCAAAAAACAGCAGGCGAGATCACAGCTACACAAAACGAAAATCGTCAATTCTGTCTGGACTGCCTGCAAAGAAGCTCAAAATAAAAACTGCCCATTCTGTTGAGCAATGTGTCACTGACAATGTCAGTACAGCAAAATAAAGATAATTTTTTTTTTCATGTATGGTAAGCTACTATCTGTGTGAAAATCATTTTCTTTTTGTGTGTTATATCATTATATCAATTGTTAAATTTTTTAGAACTGAAATCATTAAAAATCCACTTCATTACATTTAAACACTTGAAATGGTACAAACATCAAATTTGTAACTAAAGGATACTCTACAGTAAGTTCACTTGTAATTGAAAAATTATTATTAATTTGTGCAGTTAAAACTTTATAAATGTGTGTTTGAAAAACCAAAGAAATGATTCCAAAGTTTACAAAGAATGAAAAACATCCTTAAAATAATTGGTGCTCAAGGATTCTGAGTGAAAAAGTGGCTGTTTAATTTATTCACTTGTTCTTTTGCACAAGGTCACAAACTTTGATAGGTTCATTTCTGTGTAAATAATTTTCCTGGACATGCAGTGTATGTTTGAAAATGTTATCTTGTGTAGGTATAGTAGACATTAGTAAAAATACAAATTTTTTTATTTACACTGGATGTTAATTATGACTTAGCTTTTGAAGTGGATGCTCTCTATTCACAGTACATTGTGATTAATTACACAAATCAAAATACTTTTCATATGAAAAACTTACTTTTTTCGGGTACGAAACTTTATTTCACTGAGAATGCCGGATATGAGTCATAAACATGTAAGATAGTTCTGTATTACTAGCCGACTTTAAAATACACTAACATCATTCATGTATATGATAAGCAAACACATTTGAAATGAAGTAAGCCAAATGCTGGTTAACTCATTTTCCTGGGAAACTGGCTTCCTATGTTTATTCATAGTAAGTTATTATATACTGGTACCTAACTACTCCCGTGATACAATGAATAATGTTGAAACATTACTTAACATGTACATGTCCTGGTTATGATGGCATTGTGCTGAAGTAGTTGCACATATCATTACTAATAAACATTGCTAATATTACATTCTCAGTTGGGTGTTTTATCATCATTATCTAAAATACAGTTGAAATTGTCTATTCAGAAGGGTATTTCAGTACGGCATTTGAAAAATTATAACGTACATCTCAGTCCTGCCTATTTTGAATAAAATATTTGAAATCCAAATTCAGATTTGCAATCTCAAATCTAACATCTATTGACAAAAAAACTTTTATAATGAGCAAGATGATGTTTGACCTCCTATATAAAAAAATGAGCCACTTTCAGGCTAGTTATTAATATACATGATTTGATAAATTCAGTGTTAATTTTCTGCATTATTATCTGTTGTTGAATTATGTAAGCATATAACATGGTTAACCATGTACTTTTACTTGATGAACTATAACTCAGTGAGTGACAAAGGTATATCCCAACTAACAGAGAAAAAATTGTATCGGTGTGTGTTATTAGAAACTATAAACGTGTTATTTAAGGCGTACCTCAGGATAGAATTTTTGAACCCCTTTTGTCTCATAGTTATATATTAATGGCATTAGCAAACAAAATATTAATAGTATTACATCTATGTCCTGTTGATGTTATCTTATCCTACAACAATGTGGGTAAGTGAACAACACTAAATTATGTGATAATATCCTAATGAGGCTAATTAATTTTCAATACAAGTTACACATCATATGTATTTTTAGCCTAAGTTTAATACATTCATTAATTTAATCAAGCCTATGGTTCACCATCCTCAAATTTTTTAAGCCAATAATGTAAACTATGCACCGCGGATTAATGATGAAGTTATATTGTTGGACTTAACCCTGTAAGTTATAATCGAAAAATGTTCTCCCTGTCATAGGTGCTGTCTGGCAGCTCTGTGAGTGTGATGTTTCTATTAGTTACATGCGTATTTATCTCTTGTTCACAGTATATTTTAGTATTTAAGTTTTTGTGTGGGGTTCTGCTACCTAACATTGTGTTGCAACCCTTGCACACACAGCTCAAAAAATATTCTTCAAGGATGTCCTTTCCTTGCCTAGAAATTTTGACTTGCAAAATGTCTGAATAGTTAACACACATCCTACCAGAGATCTATACATTTCAAATCTCCTTATTACCTTTAATATAGATGTATGGTTGGTAAGTTTAAAAAAAAAAAACTCTACCTAAAGTAATGTAGTTATTTTACTTAAGGATCAAGCTGCTAGTAGCGAACAAACTACAGTATTCTTTAAACAATATTCATTGGGTATAAAATACGTTACGTAACTTCAGGGGACATTAGCAATAAAAAAATACTATATATACACACATACCTACATTAATAGGTAAATTGTGATTAATATTCTTGTTTTTATTCACAATCCATGATGTACAGTATGGTGATAACATATACCTATGTGTTGTGTGTGTGTCGGACAACTTCTTAAAATTATATTGTTCTCTGTAGTGTATAGTTATAGAATCAATCTTTTGTGTGTTGTGTGCAATGCTCCAAGTGCTTTGTAATGTATTGTTGAATAATCCTCAAAGTTGTACACTTTCTATTCTGTTGTCTTAAAGCTTATGATGCTTGCACAATAAGATGTTTGCATAATGTGTTGTTTGTCGAAAGCATTAGAATGCCCTAGTAAGATTCGTTCTGCCTTCTGAGCATATATCTCCACATATTGTAAATCTGTGCTGAAGAGCATCAATTTGTTGAATTGACAATATATGATTTATAATTCCTAAGTTATGTATAACCTACTTATAGACCCACTTGCAGTTCCTGTTTGACTGTACAGTGTACAATAATAATAATAATACTGTAAGGCCATAATAATATAGTTGTGGGCTGGACAGAATAAAATGAAAATAAACACGAGAAAGACAGTGATTAAGTATACGAGGAAGAAGTTGTGGAACATATAAAGATGGGAAGGGCAGGAGATTGAGGAAGCTTCAGAATACAAGTACCGTGGCATAATGGTGCAGAGGAACTTTTAGGGAGAAGAAAGAAGGTAGAGAAAGTGGTGCCGAAAGGGGTAAGGGACCTGACAGGGGCGATGCGTGACGTAATTTGAAAGGCAAGTTACTAATCATATTTGCGACTACCAGGATTTTAGCGCTTAAAAAGGAAAAGAGGAGAGGTGGCTTAAAACTCAGAGTATTTTTAACGGATGAGAGAGATAATAAAATCGACTATAGTATATTCCTTGGCAACAAGCAATGCAGACAGTTTAACAACTGACGTAACGGAAATCGTAACGGCTTGTATGGCAGCTGTTAAGGTATCAGGTATCGCGTCAAAGATTCATTATCAGAATGCGTGAAGGCAATATGACGGGATACAACTGATACCATAAGATAAAACCAAGGAGCCAGCCAGAGAGTGGGTCATATTTTCACGTTACTATCTACAGAAAGCAGCATTAGCGGGGGCGTGATTTAGGGGAGGGAGAAATTCCACCTTGATGTAGAATGATATGTGTATAAATTTTCTTTTGTAATGTTATTTACATAATACTAACGTAAGCACATTATTAATAAAGTTTCTAATTTATACATGCCTAATTAATAAAAAAGATGCAGCAAGGTCACTGTCAAAAAATCATTGCCCCCCCCAAGAAAAATCAGAAATCACGCCCCTGCGCGTTGGGAAATCACGGCTGGTGACATGGCCGATTTTCGAGGCCACTGACTGTAGAGTTACGACATGCGCATTATTATAAACATCACTCTCATAAAGTCTTCGTTAATTATCCTGTCGGCTGTCATCAACACTGTTGAACGATATTTGTATTTTACAAAGAAAAGTTTTGGAAGCCCAGTTGCCAATAAAGCCTTAGTAATACTAACTTTGCAAAATTGCATAATTTTCAAAGTTAGTTTAATGTTACTAAGGCTTCTTTTGGCAACTGGGTTTCCAAACTATTTTATTGTAAAAGTAGTCTACTAAAAAATTACAATCAACAATCGATCTCACAGGGATAGTTCAGATCTGGTTATGAGAACTGAGCACAAAACACCATTATTGAAATTAATTCTGCTACATTTACAAAAAATTCGAATGAAGAGAAATTTAAAATTAGATTACAAACATGTTGACTTACATAAACTTCAGGTGTTTGCCTACCTTCTCTGATGAGGTCACAGCTTTGCTGAAAAGTACAACCACTGCTGGAAAGAGGTTTAGCACGTAATCCACACACACAACACTTGCATCCACGTTTCCGTTTAATTCATTTTATGTATCTTGGATTTTAGTCTCGCAAGACCATTTTTAATTCCTAGTTTAGATAATGCAGCTAATAATGGTAAATTTTAACCCACAATAACCAAATTAAATAAAATATGATAATATTCACTTGGCAGTATTACCGTGCAGCGCGGGAACTTTGCCAACATATTGGATTTGTAACTTGTAAAACCAACTGCCGGTGACCAGTGTTGCCAACTGAAGTTTACAGGAATTCACTAATGGCACTGGAATATCACCAGAGACCTATCTTATCAATAGAAAAAAAAAATTCCATTTTACTAGTACCCGTTTAAACAGTCTTCGCCTTCCTGTTTATCCACGTATAAGTCACAAAACTTGACCGGTAATACATTATCTGAAATCACAGTAACTGGTAACAAAATCACTAAAGTGGCAGTTCTGCTAGGTTCGGCTATATTCGGATCACTTCGGTGAGAAAGCACTGCAATCGTAGCTTCTAACACAACGTCCCGTAGCCAATCCCCTCCCGTGTTCCTTCCGCCCAGCCACCCCTCCAACCCCTTCATTCCTCCCGAATACTATCGCGACAACTCTGTCCTCTGGAAGCGATATTGGAAGCGCTTTTAAACAGCTTGCTTTTGTTGTTTACGAGTTCTTATCTTCCAATTGACAGTGTTGTAACCCGAGCAGAATTCGTAAAAGATACACCTATCTGCACAATTCATAGTTAGCTTCTAGTAGAGACAAGGTTGTAAGTAAATATTTATTATAGCCAGAGCATTATCAGGAAGCTACCTGGGTAAGCACTGCTTGCCTTGCTTACCCTGACGATATGCCACTGGGACCTGAGAATGTTGGGAAGAGTATTGAAGGGAGCTACTGTTACAGTGATGAAAAAGGCATTTGTTACAATGTTAGGATAGTTAGTATGCAAAGACAGAGTGAGAACCATACATGGAATTGGAGGTGCAGGAGTTTGAGAAGATACAAAGACAGTGAGTTGGGTGAAGGATAAATAAAGAAGACAAGGGTAGGCTACTAGGACAAAGGGAAATTTCGTTCATCAGTAATGTTGAAGCAACTGAGGTGGAACTCATTAAAGGAAATGTGGAGAAAAGTAGAAAGGCTAGTCAGGATGTAAGGTAAATCACCTGGGATTCTATAGGGCAACTTTAAAAATAACGTAAAAATACTCCTTAAAAGTATAGATTGTTTCTCTAGCACATAATTATCTACGGACTCCGCTCTTTTGCGTGTAGCAATTGGCTGTATTGGTAGGATTACCATTATAAAGCAACAGATTTTTTTTGTGATTGGCGAAACAGTTTCAGAAAAGAATTATTATCATTCCTACCACGAAAGCTGCAAGCAAGTTCACATCTTAAGCTTTGTATTGTGTAATATGTATTTGTTTTGAATTTTGTTTGGTTTGACAGCTCCAGAAAAGGTTGCTGAACAACGTGGATACTATGTTTGTGAAAAAAATTTATTTTAGAAATATTTAAATGGGGTATCGGATCAAGTAATACGAACATAATCATATTACCCTCAACTGAATAGTGAAAAATGTTTGTAAAATATTTTACAATAAATTGTAAGCCAAAAAAATAAATTTTACATAAAAATTATTTTATTAAGTTTTTATTTAAAATTAGGTTTTTAGTGGGCATATATCAGTTTGGGAATGAGGTACACAAACACTGGCAATTGTTACAATGATATGGTAAAGTTGCTTTTTTTTTTATTTTAATATTTTTGTTTGTTTCAAGGAAATGAAATTTAAATTTTTTTAAAATTATTTTATATAATATGCTGTATGTGCTTTATGTAATTTTAATCCATTAGCAATAGGGCCTACTAAAATATTTTTAAAATATTCTCTAGCAGTTATATTACGCATTATAGATGTTGCTCTTATTTTTGCCTACGTTACATATAGGCTACTATCGGATCGAGGGATACTGATAATCAGATGGAGGTATTTTGCACTGCCTATTTTAAAAATCTGTTTTAAAAACCTTCATGATTTTGTTCATACACATTTATAGACAACAAGGAAAGTTGGGAAATTCATCCACTGTACAGATATCTTGGTTTAAACAATTCTTTCTCCTTTTCAGAATTTCTTTAACAAGAAATTCCCTTAACGTATTAGATCCTGCGTGATTTACATACAAGAAGATGAATGGAGAGGGAGGCTGGGTATGTTAGGCTGTTTGTTAACTAAGGCAGAGTAAAGATGAGGAGGGAATAACAGCAAGATGATCCAAGTGAAGAGCAGAACACGGCAGGGGTAGGCAGTCAATATTTCTTAGGAGGTCAGTGAGCGAGTGGAACTTATTTTGGAGGAGCTAGTGACTAAGGTGGGTTGGAAGGTTTAAGAGGGGTTTGGTTGGTGAGCGGTTGGCCAACTGTCAGTGAACTAACAATAATTATTATTATTAGGTATTACTATTGTATACTGCATGGATACAGATTAGTAGGTCAGAAAAAATACTGTGGTTGATCTATCCTGCAACTGTTCCTAACAATTTTATTTTTGTTTTTAACTATCAGTTTTATTTCACCTTTAAATAAAATTATACCCGAGAACAGCCAGAGGAGCCAGTATGATATAACATCTGTCTATATTCTCGATACCACTTATACATTTTTAATAGGCCTATGAGATACCTACATCAAAATACTTGTTTCCTGTACCCTTGATTGGCACACACATTTTTTTAAAATTTGAAAAACCCCACTTGTGTGTGTGATATATTTTATTACAAAACTAAGTTATCATTTTCAAATACAGTAGTAGGACTATATTGACGGTATTTCTTTAAAAGTTTAGCTGTTAATTCTTTGTATTACTATGATCAAGTTCACATTATATATAAATGTTAAAATATTGCCTAGTACTTAGTGGAAAGTTTCATTTAGTTTTGTACACTTCTGTGTATGTTATGTCTTTGTTACTTTGTCTGTTATACATAGGCTTGTCATATTATTTAACACTTAGTTTTCCTGAAAACATTCTTGTCACTTTAAAGCTTTAAAAAATAATACAGACTTCTTACATGTTCATTTTATTGGCTCATTATTGTATGACAACTCTCCTTCAGTGTCCTCTGTTTTATTTACTTTTGCTATCTTCCACTTACATTATGTATTGAATAAATTCTGACGATATGAAACGAGCAACACAAAACATCAGATGACAGTGTGAAACTTGGTGCTTTGAACAGAGTTGGCAATGAAAGCAAATTTGCATAACAAATGTAGTCAAAAGTGTTCATGGTTGGGCAGTAAATGTTAATAACTACAAGAATGAGAATCCAAAGTTGACGAAAATAAGACTAAACGAAGGTGAATTTTGAGACTTTGAGTTCTGTATTATGACTGTGGTAACATCTGGGTAACTCGGGAACATTGTGGAGGTTTGCAAATAAAGTTGTGTATTTAAAAGGTAAACCACTCAGCCTATTTTCTAAATTCTGTTTAAAACTAGACTTATTTTATTCGCGACAGTTGCACACAACCGAAAGAACAAAGCTTGCGAGCGAGCGAAGTTTACCTAACGGCGAAATATTTCATTGTTTCACATATAATTTTTATTTCAGAATACAACATGAACACACCACTACAGATTTTTATGGAAATTGTAGCGAGCGAGCATGCAATACATTATAACGTGCGAATTTCATGTTTACAAACACTTACTCGGACAACTTCGGTTATCTTCGGACAAACAAATGAACGGACCAATCACAGGAGTCCCTGAATAGTCCATCTAAAAGTATGGTAGAGATTGAAATCTCGCTTCCATCTGCACTGCGCTGCGTCGATGCCTATAACAACTAGTGATATTTAATCATGGCCGTAGTCACGTTACTGAAAAATCCTAGCTATCTGAATAATTTTCGCAAATGTCTCGTGTGATAATTTTGCGTGTGTATGCATTCTTATATTAAGCTTGCATTTCACTTGAATTTGTCTCACACAGCCAGCTGTATCATGAGGCTTTCTGCAAGTCTAAATCAAGCTTGCATTTCATTTGAATTTGTATTACATACAAAGCTTGCTTACAACACTCGCTTACAACCTTAATCAAACTTGTATTTCACTTGGATTTGATGGACTTGCTAGACAAGCTTGCTCACGAGACTCAGAGCAATCTTGAATCAAGATTTTTAAATGTTTGTTGCAATGAGAGTTTACAATTAGAATTTATTGGTTTTTGGACAAATGCCATTGCTCACGTTTTGCTGATCAAACCTGTGTTGAATGACGAAGTACGAAAATTAAGAGGAAAAAAGCAAATATAAAACATGCACAAAAAATAGAAAAAATAAAAGCAATCCCAGAGGAATTCTGTCAGTTTTTTCCCTTTTTCTTTTCCTTCAAAATAGTCGTTATATTAGACAAAGAATTCTAGAGATAGAATTCAGTCGAATATCGACACAGCACCCAGACACAAAAGACAGATTCAAAAATAGAACCAGATTCCCAATATGAAAAAAAGACGAGAAAAAAAAACAGTTAAAAGTGGACAACAAACAAAAGACATTAGACAACACAAGTAAAAACCAACTAAAAAAATGCAAATACACACTTCTTAAAAAGGACCCAACAGCAGCCAATTTTGAATCAAACTTGCAACATGTTCGCATTTCACGTGAATTCGACAAAATAAAATCCTTGATCTGTGACAGATAGCAGTCCTGATTCAAGTTGATAATGCCTAATAAGATTTCATTCAAATTAAATTTTATTTGGCAAACATGTTCATGAAACTTGCTGCTTGTGTTCATGGAATTTATTTGAGCTTTCTTTAATTTTACTGTACCTATGTTAGTGAACCTAAGTTACATAATTTCAAATGTTGCTTGAAAAACTTAACTATTATCTGTCAACTTATAAATGAAAATGTAAGGAAATGAGAAATCTTCACATCTTCTTGTATGTTCACAATGGCCTTGTGGCTAACATGTTTGGTAATAGTCACAGACACTAATTTCAGCAGAAAAACAAAATTTCCAAATTGGTAAATAGATTATTAAGTTAAAAAAATTAATCAATTATGTAAAACAGAATATACATCAAATCACGAAGAAAAAATTTTTTGACTGTAGTACACAGGGTTGTAAAGTGCTGGTCGGGCAGGGGGTAAACTATGCAAATGTAGAAGCAAGAACTGGATATAATTAAAGATTTCAGTAAAGAATAGGGTGCACTTGACAGAACAAGTAATGAAAGTTTTATGGGACACAGCATTTAGAAAGGGATGAGTAAGAAGGACAGAAATAACAAGTGAGAGCCCATTGTAATTATTGGAATTTTGAAGTATAGCAGATTAGAGATGTGGAGAGATTCAAGAGACGAGAATTGGGGCAAAAAACAAAGAGTGAAAAAAATATAGGGATGCAACAAAAATCGTGGTAGTAAACTGTCGGAGTGTGTAAGACAAGTTTACATTTTCTAGGGTAAAGTTTAAGGATATGGGGCGAATGTAGAAGTAGATGTAGAACAATGGCTGAACAATTAAGTGCTAGACAGTGAATGTAAGCAGGATAAATTGGTGTAAGAGATGGATTGATAGAGATAGTAAGGGGTGAGGATTAATGGTGTAAGGGATGTATTTGACGGATTGGTGAAATGGTTTACCGGTAGTGAAGAAGTTGAGGTGATGGAAGTGAAGGTTAAAGGAATTGGCAGAAGTATCACAATAATGGCAGCATACAGGCCACCAAGACAATGGTAGCATAAAAGTGATGTAATTAAGGGAAAGACTGATAGGTTCAGGGACAGGCAGTTAGTGGTTGTGGCAGAGGACCTGAATATGTTACATGTATGACATATGGAGGGAGCAGAAGGAATCAGTGGCACGATGCAGAGAATGGCTGCTCAGTTAGTGGACACGGGCTTGGTGCAGGCAGTAGAGGAACATACTAGATGGTATGAAGGGAGGGTGGGGTCAGTACTAGATATGGTGTTAAACCTGGAAACATTATTGCAGTAGTACTGGAACTGATCAGTGACCACAACACTTTTGAGGTGGAGTTGTGGATTGAGGTGAAAATGGCTGAGCAGGCTAACGACAGAGTGGTGTAGCAATATGGGCAAAGAAATAAGCTGTGGACAGAAATTTTTCTAATTGATAGAATTGATAAGTTGACTTAACTAGAAGAAATAGTAGAAATTTTGTGGGGAGAATTTATGACTATATTTGATAAAATTTGGAAAAAAAATTTAATTCAGTTGAAAAGAAATGGAGCTAAGATAGCTCCACCATATTAACGATGGGATATCAAAAGATCACAACCAAATGTAGGCAGATGCTTGTAAAATGGAGGCACAAAGAAATGGCAAGAGGTAAGGAACGGATGACGCAGATGGAACAGGAGCTAGAAAGAAATATTGGACAGGGAAAGAGTGTTTACCCAGAGAATATTATGGAGGAGATAAACAGGAAGAAATGAGGTAAATTGTTTGCGCATCTAAAGAGGGTAAAGAGAGATGAGAGAGGAATGATAGGTTTGAAAGGTATAGGTAGACAGTATACAACATGTGATATGGAAAATGCAAAATTGCTACAAGCCCAGTAGTTCTCATATTAGAAGTGAAGGATTATTGGAATTATGAAGGTAAGGATGGCCAGGAGCCAGATAGGAAGCTAATTATTAAGAGAAACTGAGAGGTAGAGAAGTAATACAAGGCTACAAGTGTAATAAGGCAATGGGGCCAGATGGTATAGGGAAGGGCAGTCATAAGTTTGGTTGGACATGGTTCGTACTGTGCTCAGAAGTCTTTACTTTCTATTATTATTATTATTTTGATGAGTTTGCATGATCCTCTAAAGTCCTTCATTTCGTGCATAATCAAAATAGGTAACTTAAAAGCAAGTAGTGTTTCTAAAGTACATGTGTCAGAAGTTTGTTTTGAGTCTATTAGAGAGTTTGATGGTTAATTGTCCTGTCAATTACTCTCGTATAAGAAACACATCCTGTATTGATCCATTACCAACGATTTCATTAGCTGCAGTTGCACAATGTAGGCCTAACGTTTTCTTATATAGTTTGTATGAAAAAAAAATTTCAATAGAGGTTTGTGACAGTATTTTAACACAGTTTAATGACTTCATCGAGACAGTTGTCAGACAGGAAAGAAGGCCTTGACACCTTCCTCAGATGCTCTTTTAACGGACAGTATATATAAAGGTACAGGAAATTATTATAATAATGTTGCTAATTTTATCACATGGGCAAGCGTCAGTAGAAAGAGGTTTTAATAAAGCCTCAGAAGTCGAGCCAGCATACCGTGCATTACTACAGCGCTTATTGAGGTACTAAATATGATGTGTCTATTACCAAAAAATAGAGGATACATGCATCATCTGCTTGAATGAAATATATGTAGTACTTGGAATAGGAATATGGCAAGAAGGATGCAGCCAGTACACAGGAGAAGAAGTAGAAAATGTTTGATAACCTTGAAACTCTTGAAATACAGAGGTTAATTTGCAGGACATTGACAAATCTGACATAATTTTATAATAGGGGCCTTGGTAGTCGAGTGGTCAGACCACTGGCCTCTCACCAAGGTGATCCGGATTCGATCCTCAGTGGGTTGTTCCCCAGATTTTCACGTGTTGGTTGTTGCTAGCTGGCGGGTTTTTTCTGAGATCTCCCGTTTTCCCTCCCTTATCATTCCGGTGCCTCTCTATCATAGGGCCTCAGTCCATGTCATCCTGTGGGATGCGCAGATGCTTATGGGCACCCGGTAATATATCTGTGTTTGGGGTACGATACTCTGGCCTTCTGGTACTATCCTCATACAATATTTATTTACTTAATAATCTTTCGCAAAAGCAGTGTTTATTAGAAATTTTGGATTATTTATCAAGTGCAATTCGAGTAGGAAAGAAGTTTGTAATAACAAGCAGCAGCTGACAGATCTTAAAATAATAATTAGTGACTTGCTAAAATATGACTAAACAGGCCCAGTGACAAAATGTTTCAACTTCAAGAAGTAACTTAAGTGTCCACTAGTTCAGTCTTTAACAGGTGCTTTGGAAAATATTGGTGTATGTATATAAACATTTCCAAAAAATATTCAGCATTAAGACAAGATGATATAAAAATTTGCAGTTATGGTGTACGTTATGCAAATTAATTTCAAGATGTCACATGTTATAACAGCATGACCTTGCCTAGTTAATTTTTGTCCTATGTAAGCCTGTAGAATATTTTTTGTACATGCAGAATATTGTTGTTTTAACATTTTTTGATCACTACAGAAAAGTCCGTAAAAAGATTGATCAAGCGCTTAGTATGTACAGGATTTTCAAAAATTCAATGCCCCAATTAGCATTGGTGTCTTCTTAATCACACCAGATAACCCTAAAACCCATTACTCGTAAACTATTTCTTTCCGACATGGTTATCTAGCCAAATTTATTTGTATTTGTCTCCTTCAACGTCCCTATCAATTTGGGCATTGAATTTTTGAACATTCTGTATATTTTCAAAATTTCCCAAGGGAGATGACTGATGTGGGGGTAGTTGGTTAGATTTGTAGATGTAACATTTCACTGATCTCTGGAGGAGGGGAAGTTACCACAAGATTGGAAGCAAGCAGTGGTGGTCCCAATTTTAAATCAGGAGGAGGGTAAGAATGGCCGGGCAGCTACAGACCAGCAAGTCTTTCGTCAAATAGCCTATCGTCAAACGGATTATTTAATTGAAAAATAAGTAACTCTAATTGAGTATTATAAACTATTTATAGACAATCCATTTAAAATTGAAATTTATCTACTAAACCACCACAAAATAAACATAAGTTGGACAAGGCCATTCCGCTTGATGGTACTGGGAAAATAATGGAGAGACTGGTGGTGCCGCACGTAGTTCTGGTAATAAAGGAGAACTAGTTGCTGGTACTGTATATCAACATGGATTTATGAAAGGTTGTTCATGTGGGACACAGCTGTCTGGTATATTAAAGGACACGTTACAGACAGTTTATGAGAGGAAGCTGGTGAATGCCTGCTCCATCAACTTTAAGAAAATGTTGAATAAGATGCCACATTGCATATTAATGACGAAAGTTAATGATTTGTTGGTAGGTAAGTTTTTAGTGATATGGAGTGGTAATTTCGTCATGAGACACAGACCGAGGGGGTAAAAATGGGAGATTAAGTGGCGGCTCGTGGGTACTTAAGTCGGTGAAGCTATGGAGCATTTCATAAAAATTACACTGACCCCCCCCCTAAAAATTAGTGGTGGAGTCCTGGTTTCCCCCTTCCTTCCCAAAAATAACTGAATTTATGGATACAAAATGGTGCTATTTAAGAAGTTGTTGTATATGATCATAAAATGTGTGACTGCTATAAATTATAGATTTTTTATGCTAAAATTTATTTACACAAAGAATTTACCAAAGATACCTTTAGAAAATCCAGAGACTTGTCCATTTAAAATCAATTTTGTTTTAAAACCATGAGAATCATAACTTGTATTATAGTTCAATATAATATAAAATACTATTTTCATTAAATAAATAAAATAATGTATAGGGAGGGTACCAGAGGGCAGGGTATCGCACCCAGGGTGCAAGCTTCTGGCTGGGCACCCATTAGTATCTGCATGCTCTCAAGGGTGAAATGGAATAATGTCCTACGATGGAGAAGCGAAAGAATTGAAAATGCGTGGAAAACGGGAGACTCCGAGGAAACCAGCAGTTTAAGCAATTAAAAAAAAAAAAAGACTAACGAAAAGATAAATCACAAAACATATACAAGTCTGATTAACATGGCTGGCGAGAGTGCATTGTTTCATGTTGTTTGACTGGGATCGTAAAACTTCGGCCTCCTAGGACTCCTAGGGCAAGGGTCCTGCCTCGACGCGGAATGTTCATATTCTTCTCAGTGCTTCAACATCAATTTGGTGAGAGTGCAGATGGTTCAAAAGTTTAGGACGGATTTGGGAAGTGATTGAAGTTGTTAGATCTTGCCACAGGGTGGTCGCCCAGTTGCGAATTATTATATTTATTATAGCATGCTGCAAGCTGGCATTGCTGTCTTGACATTCAATGCAAGCTTGAATCAATCTTACAAACTACGCTTGTAGCAAGCTCTTTTAGTGGCAATTGGAAACTTCCTGTACATGTTTTGTTTTACCATTCAAGTTTGATGCAAACTTATATTCTACTATCTGTGTACTTATTGTCCGCATGCCAGCTCTGAGTCACTCGTGTGTATGTATTTTTCATCCTAAATGTTATTTACAATACAGTAACACAGTTGCAAACACGTCCTTACTTACAACATTACTATGGCTAATATGTGCGCCAACATGCATCAGCCTCGTACTATTTATATAATTTACGGATGAGAAAAAGCACACCCACCATGGACTCAGAGCTGGTGTAAATAAAACATTTAACAGTTTCCCCCTATTGTCTACGTTGCAAATGTAGCTGGTTTAGTAAATTTTTGTTTTTACTTTCTTCTCAAGTGTTTAGTTTTTGTAACCTTTGGAGTGGTTTTAAAAAGGTTCACTAGCAAACAAATTAATCTAACATTTGTTCTTCTTTGTGAGGTAACAATCAGTGTTAATTAACCTTTTATTATAACTGGCATTGGAAGTTTTTGAAACATTGGTATTTTTATTGATAGTGTATTAAACTGGAATGAACAAATCAATACAGTCTGCAATAGATTAAGCTCATTTTGCTTTGTCATTCACACATTAAATCAAATATGTAACATCCAAGGAGTATTAAGTTTTTATTTTGCTAATGTACAATCTCTATTAAGCTATGGGGTTATTTTCTGGGGCTTCTCTACAAATTGGCTCAAGGCATTTACTTTACAGAAAAAAATTGTCAGGATAATTAGTAATATTCACTGCAAAACACCATGTAGAGAGTTTTTCCAAAAGCTAAAAATTTTAACTTTGCCCAGTCTGTACATATACCATACCATAGTATTTGCTGTAAAGAACACTTGTAATCCAACAAATAATACCTACCACAATTACAATACTAGACAAGCTGCTGATTTACATCTATTTACATATAGAACTAAGAAATGTTACCGTACTCCATGCTACATGGGAAAGAAACTGATAAACAAACTTCCTACAGTATTAAAAACCTTCAATAATATAAATAAATTTAAATATGAGTTGAAATCATACTTACTTATGAAAGCTTATTACAATGTTGAAGAATATTTGAATGATCCACACACCATTACGTGACTATATATAACAATGTATTAGTGCACTATGCTTTATGAATGTTTGACTGTACTGCTTTTTGTTAATATATATGTTTGTTGTGTTTAATTTGTTTAATGTAAACATCCACTGTACATATCTGTTTTTATCTTAAATAATGTATTTATTGACAAATCACTCTCAACATGTATTGGGGTTTATGTGAGGCTAAATAAATAAATAAATAAATAAATAAATAAATAAATAAATAAATAAATAAACTTACGATAACAAACATTTTTGTGCACTCTTGTCCCCAGTACCAGGTTAGGTGATGGCCTTTCCTCTACTCCCAAGTGAGGTTTCTTTCTCCACTTGCAGTCTCCCTTAGTTTTGGTAAATAGTTACCAATATTCATATTAAACTAAGCTTATTTGTACTTTGCATAGTGGAACTTGTTACAGAAAGTGCATTTAAAATCATTTTATTTAACTTTCTTGTTTGTAACTTCATTTACGACACCTGTGAAGTTCAACGTATAAGCCAGGTTGTTTTCTGTAACCAATAAAGACAATAAATTTAAGCCTCACTGGTTCATTGCTGCTCTTTGATAGATATTTAATACATTTACAAGTTTACTGAATGCTCTCTTTCTGCTGATGCAACAGTAAGGGGACGTTTACAAATGAGATGGAGTGTAAAGTAGACATTAATAAATATTGGTTCAAAATTTTTATAACAAATTTAGACCAACTTCAATCTTATATTGTAACATATTATAAATATTATCTAAATGCATAATTTTGTTACAAATTTACTGAGAAGTAACTTTTAAACTACTGTACGAGATCTCCAGGTTCACCTTCAGTTCTATTTCAGAACTGGACTGAAAACTTAAGTTACTAGAAGAAATTTGCTGTTTAAAATCAATTTTCTAACTTCTGTTGAAAGAATCGAGCACTCTGTAAAAAAAAACACACACTTTGAGCATTTGTTCTGCAGTCAACTTGCATAAGCAGTTCCTTTTTTTTTCTGGGTGAGAGAGGATGGTGGGGTTAGAACTTACAGCAGTTAGATTTCTTATGCAAATAAATGTGACTCTTGTAGAATATACGCCCACAAAGCGCTCAAATTTTTGAGCTTCCTGCTGTAGGTCTTTTATAAGATTGGCATCACCTTAAGAAATATACCTTGAGTTAGAATAAATAACACTTTGTTCATCAATATGAGTTAGAAGTTTGCATCAAAGTACTGCCATAACATGTTCTTCAAAAGAATAAAAATATTTCTTGAAGCCAAGAACAGTGCTGTAGGCCTATATTTTTTGTTATTAAGATGTTGATTATTTCTTGGATTATGTAGTCCAGCTTCAACATTTTCATCCCATATAACGCGATTGATTTTATTTTTAATAATGTTGCTTTTATAATAGACCATTTTGCAGGACTAAATCAGAAAACACATACTGTACAAACTTTCCACTATACAGAATAATATTACAACTTCTATGAATAATTAAGAAGCATTGACACCCACAAAGTTTAAAGAATGTGTACCGTATCTCGTACCTGAAGAATAGCCAAATATTCACGAATTATCTCATTATATTTTCCCGGAAATTAAAATGTACAATTATGGGGTGTCTCAAATTGTAGAGCTGAAACTCAAAATGGACTAAGTGCCAAAAATATGCTTCCAAGGAAAAGTGAGTAAGAGATTTTGTTCAACGCTTTACATCGAGGTCTTTAGTACTAGTGAGGGGTGACATGAGGTGAGTGTGGAGCAGAGTCGGAATAAAGAGGTGGGCGAAACGGTACATCCCAGAGAAAACCTTCCAGCCAGCGGCATCGTATGGCATGATTCACACATGTGAAAATCCAGGACCTGACTCTGCCAGAAATCAAACCCGGTATCACCTTGGTTGGAGGCAAATGGTCTGACCATTCAGCTATCACAGTCCCTTTCCATGGAAAAGTAGAAACATGTAAAAGAATGTACCTACTCTCATGTATTTAATCTGAATAAAATAGTTTAATTTTAAGAATAAATCATATAGACATTGTTGGCTGTCAAAATATATAACATATTCAGACATTCAAAATTCTGTAAGTATTAAAATCTTAAGGTAAGCAGAAAATCTAAGTGCCATATTAAGTAACTTTCAAACGGGAGCAAGTCCAATTTTGATTTACAATGTAATTATGCACTGATGTTTTATCTTTTTACTCTCCTTGTGTTTGTGTCTATTTTGACACTTTCATTAAAAATAACATAGCAGTACTATACTAAACCAAACAGTATATGAATCCCATGTACACAGACAGAGGAACTTTCTCCCTTTTAAAGATAATTAATAATGGCACTTAGTCTCTCTTTAATATTACTAGCCATGGCCTTTGATGGGAAATCCTACAACAATAAAGGTTTTATTTTACCTCTTCTGAATGCATGGCACATATATTTTGAAGGAATAGTAGTGAAAATGTGGATTTTGGCCATTGGTTCATTTTGAATGTCAATTT
Organism: Medauroidea extradentata; assembly: GCA_003012365.1. Lineage (NCBI taxonomy): Eukaryota > Metazoa > Arthropoda > Insecta > Phasmatodea > Phasmatidae > Medauroidea > Medauroidea extradentata. The sequence continues at coordinate 22,080 of PNEQ01050099.1, forward strand.
TACAACTTTATGCCTTGGAAACACAAACCTCTTAACGCTAAGAATAATGTATCTACTTAGCCTTAACAAAATTGCTTTCCTCTTATCAGCTTCACATGCAGTCATATCTGTTTCTGGAGCTATCTAGCCCTTAACAAAGTAAAATATTTGTTGCAATTACATGTTTCCATTAACAATAACTTCTATTCACAGTGATTTTTTCATGATCATGCAAATAATTATACGTTTTCCACTATGTGGTTTTGCTTGGAGAAAATCATCCTTTGTAAGCGAAATAACAAAAGGTTCAGAAATTTTTTCTTAAACAAACAGTATTCCAAACCAGCCAATCACCAGGTTATAATTTCTCTGTAATTTATAAATTTTGAGCTTGGTACCATATTAAAAATTGGGTCTACAGCAACATCTTTTGGTACAATTTTTAAAATTTAACATACCATTAACATGCCCTTAATAACATCAAGCCATGTGCCAGGATCTTTCAATTGAACATTATGTTAGCATTTTGTATACGTTGTTTCACCACTGTTTTCAAATAATTTCTCATTATTATTTTTGTCCTCTTGCAGCAACACTTCTCCCACTTGTGGAACTTTCTGCAAGTATCACATCATGTACAAATCACATTTTTAGTATATTGCCTTCCGCTTGTTCGATTGTTTGCTCACTAGCTTTCTCAGATTTATAAAATTTTTGTAATGATTTGCTTACTGATCACATCTATTGCTTCCTCTCAGATTGTTTTAATTTTTAGCACACACAATTAACAATTTAACGAATAGCATACAATAAAATAAACACATCAGCAAATACTATAAGATAAACGAAAAATTGATAGATACACCATCATGATGCAATTCACGTTCGACATCAATCAACAACACGGCAGTGAGCAACCAGCAGGATTAGAGGTTCAGCTTGAGCGAATAGAAGAAATTTTTTTTCTCACCACGGTTTACACATTTATAAACAATGTAATCTCACTCAATATCAACATACCCTAAACTCTCCTATACTAACTTCGCAAAGGCTGTTCATCCACAGAGGCGAAAGCAAAGTTTTATACGTTTACAGGAAAGCAAGTCTTCCCAGAGGTAATCGGCTCGTGGGTGCTAAAAAATTTAGCTAGTGTAGCATTTAAATATCGTTATTGTGAGATTGTGACTCCTATTGTACAGTCATGCAATGAGGAAAAAAATATGGAAATATGATACAGGGATCTACGGCCAATATTTACAATCTCAAAATATTTTTCAAATTGAAAATAAATTTCATAGCATTTACGCTGATTATTTAGTTAAGGCAATCAAATAACTCTTTAAAATAATTATGTGTTTGGTCAATCAATTTTTAAAAATTTTTTAAGGTAGTCGATAGCGTGTGGAATTTATGTAAAAAATGTTCGTATGCCATACAAATAATTTATACTAAGAAGTGAATATGTTGAATGTAAAAATTAACCTGTCTATAAACATAAATATTGAAAACTCAAACAACTGTGCTGGTTTGCAAAATTTTTTTTGGTAACTTGTGTGTTTGTAACTAAAGTCAACTATCATACCCACATATTCTGTGTGTCAACACTTGATGTGCAACAAGTCAAATTTACAAAAATCCTTGACTTACGTTGTACTGCTTTACGTCATTCCAGCTAATTTTTAAGTACCCACATTTCAATTTAAGTAGTCACCAATTCAGAATAACATAGTTTAGAATCCAGTACCTAGTCGGTTCTGTTTGGTTTAACAATCACACTGTACATAAATGAAGGACTGTACAGTAATTTTACATTTTGTGCTATGTAGTATAAGCTACAGTAGTGTCGCCCTATATAATCATGTAATATGACAGACGCTACCTGCTTTCCCCAAGCACCTGCCCCCCCCACGTCCCACGGTGAAACAGACAGCAGTTACTCTTTCCCCTCCGTAAAACCCCTTGGCCTTTAGTCACTGTGATATAGCTGTGTTGAGCAGAGTTTTCACTTTATTGCGCTATAAATGTGTTTGTAGTGCAGCATCAGTTTACTGTGATTTATGATTTTTACTTACTGAGATAGCTTCCAATGGGCAAATTTATGAGTTATTAAAGAATCCAACCGAACACTTGTCTCTTCATCCACAATAATGGAAGTTACGTGACATTTCGATACAGGCAAATGTATGTTGACATTCGTAAAGTGTTACATGATTTCATTATATGTTTTGTGAAATACGATTTGAGGTCATGCTCCCCCCTGTTTCTGCTGTCTTCACAAATCTTTTTAAACCTAATCGGGAATAGATATCAAAAATACATTTGGTAGTTTTGTTTAAAATAGTATTCACCATGTTGGCTATTATTTTAAATAGTAAATACTACGATTCAGCTAATAATGTAATTAAAGAATATTTTTGTTAATTAACTTTCTAGTCAAAACCACATAATTTCTTGTTTTGGAAAAATTAACTACCATATGGTAAAAACCACTTTAAACCAAACAGTCAAAGAGACTTGTGTTATCTGTTCTCATTTAACCATAAGAAAATTCTCGCTGCATGACCTTAATGTATTTTTTTCTCGTGTAAAATGTCGAAAATATTTTACATTCGATTTTGTCAGTAGGGACCCCTATTTTTATTGAAAAGTATTTCTGCAGCAGTTTGTTTCAATGCCTCATGTGCACAGCTGCAGCTCTGTTTCATTGTTTCTGGCAGCGTGGCATTACGGAAAATTGTTTCACGTTTTACTGCACCAATCAGGATAAGGTTACAGCAATACCACATATCCATGATCTCCTGTAAAACGTTAAGACTGGAAACAGTTAAAAGCAATCTATCACTGATCATGAAGCAGAGCTGCAGCTGTGCGCATGAGACACTGAAACAAACTGCTTCAGAAATCTTTTCTCCAAAAAATGGGGTTCTTATTTATCAATGTCACAAGACACTTTTCCGTACGCAAAAATGTAAGGTCGCTGCAACAACATTTCAAGTCTTTTATGAAAGGAGGAATAAAAACATGTTTATGAACACGTAAATCTTGACACATCAATGTATTTTTTTTATTGCAGTTTAATGTACTAAAGCTACTGGTTAAAATAACCATGCTGGAAAGCTTGTTTAGTTAAGACTTGTTTCCCACTCTGTCATTTCACTGTACGTTGGTGATAAACTCTCACGTGGAATGGCACGTGTGCTGCTGCCTGATCAACTGATGTGTTTGGCTGTAGGCGGCAGGCCTCACTCAATTTAAGTATGCAGTTTCAATTTGTATTGCTGTTTTCAGTAATGTAACCCCAATGTAAATCGAGGACTTATTGTATTTCAAATGTGCATAACTTTGCAACAATTTGTAGACAGAAATTCAGGAAACACTGTAGTTTCCTGTAAAGCCTTTAAGTGATTCATTGATGTTTTTTTTAAATACATAACTGACATTACAGTTAAAATGTTTTTATTTTTTTTATTTTTAATGGGCTTTATGTCTCATCAAGAAAGTCATTAGCGATGGTTACAACGGTATGCAAGAACATGAACTGAGGCAAACTGGCCATGACCTTTGCTACGGAACATTCGCTTGGAGCGACTTCAGAAAATCACAGAAAACCGAAGTCAGAAAGTCTAGAGCCAGGATTTGAACCCAAACCCTCTATAAGCCTAACATTACAAATGAACCATCCTTCTCGGTGACCAACAATGTTATAAAACTATCAAAATATATAATTTTGTAGGATCTTTAATATGCTATGTACATGTAGGTCTTAAGGATCCTTGCTGACTCTTGTTTTGCCACAGTACAAATTATTTATGACCATTCGTTTCACTTTACTGTCTTTACACTTTAACAGACATGTTAACATTTCACGTTGACTTTGCGACAGCTTGAAGTGGTAAATTTCTTGTTCACCAACGTTTGTCTCAGTGTTAATTGTTTGCGGCTCATTATTCCCTCACAAGTCCTTACATCAGTGCAAGTCATGAAGTGGCTTGTTCTTAACCCTCTCTTGGCTCCTACTCCCTTTGACACTTCTGACTTGTTAACTAGAAAAATTTTTTCAACGATTCTTGGAGTATGCATGAACTGTCTCTTTGAATCGAGCTAGTGTTAGAAGAGGACAGAAGAATCTGCGAGGGAAAGCCACAGCCTGCTTTTTTGCCAGTCTATAAAGTACGAGCACCTGTTAGCTAAACAGCGATTCCAGCAGTGATTATTCAGCATCTTTGTGTTTAGTTCTGTCAAGCACAGAATTCAAACATTGTACTTAGTTAAATTATTTACTTTATTGTCACAAAATCTAGTTTTTTGATTAGTCTTAACATGCTGAAATTTTCTGCTGCTTTCTTTAAGCCTTTTACACACTTATCATTTTAAACTAAACAAAACTTTCATTTGGACCAGTTTAGGCACTGAGACTTTTATTTTTGTACGTCACTTTCCTGATTGAATCTCCACAGGGGCAGTCGTGAACATGTAGTTGATCCTCCACAGTTGCAGTCTTGAGCATGTGGTCATCGAGGAGCGTTTGCTTGAAGATAGGAGTAGCTGGCATTTTTAGGCTTTGAACTGTGTCTCTAAAGACTCCCTAATGTTCAGCAGGCAGCCATGAACTATCTTACAATACTGGGTGACTGAAAAACAATTAATTAGGGACTGCATAAGACAAGCATAACCAAAAAATCAAAAGTGCACGTTATTCTGTCTTAACCACCCAGAACCAAATATCACTTACGGTAAAGGAAAGGAAGGAGAAAAAAGTACTAATCTGGTTGACAACAATGCACCAGTTCTTTCTAAAGCAAACGTAACACTTCCAAATTTTGTCTAAGCATGATGGTCATGGCAATTGTTCGTTACGCTTTCTTAACAACCATGGTGCAACATCATCACACCAAACCTGCTCTATTAGTGACTGGACACTGAGAGTCGGTTTCTCACATTTACCAGGAGCATCACATACATTGGCCAGCTGATCACCACTTAACACACCAGATACTGCACAAAGATGCCTGCCTAGGGCTGAAGGCTAACAATCTCAGCAGGGTCCTTGCACAAAATTCCAAATTCCTGTCATTTCTTAAGCACCACAATGTTTAAGTTTACACATGGAATCTAACATTTCATAGTTCCTCTAAATCACAGCAAAATGCAGTGCCCATCACATTCATGAAAAGCCCTTTCTCATGCTCTTTGTTGAGATGAGTCTTAATACCCAGACAGCTACACTGATATACCGTATTTGTCGGCATATAGGACGACCGCGCATATAAGACGAGTCATAGTTTTGAAGGTACAAAATCTTGAAAAAGAGTAAATTACTAATTTTGAAATTCCCGACAGAAAAAAATTTTTTTCCTTTGCCAGAAACATTAAAAATTTAGTTTAAATATTTTCAATGCATTTATTAACGGCATATAAACATCACAGTAGACACATAAACGACTAACATTGGCTACTACTGCTCTCCACGCGCCCAAGAGCCAAGGAAAAGCACGGCGGTGGCCGGCGATATCTCCATTTGCCGGCAGGTGTGCGCGACTTGGCAACGCCGGCCTAAGGCACGCCGCGCACTACATGACAACGCCGGGCAACAACAGCTGCTTGCAAGGTCATCGCATTCCTGTGTGCTGTTGTCCGCCAGCCTAGCACTAGACGGTAGACACATGAATGTGTGGTACGGTATCTAGATCCTCGTTTTTTCCGCCCGAGAGTCTTGTGCTTGCGAGACAAAGGATGAAAGCATGCGGACCTAGATCCTCGTTTTCTCCGCCCGAGAGTTGTAGGCTGGCGAGACAAAGTATCTCGGCACGCGCTCGCATCGATCGCCGCTTCGCTGCGAGGAAGTGTCCTTTATTATGAATGACGCTCATCAAAATTTCGTATTGTTAATTTTATTAAAATAAACGGGGCACTCGTTTTCATTTGTGACGAAAAACGCAATTCCTTGAAACATCATACAAGTCCACAGCTTACAGCTTAGCTTTCAAACGATTTTTGGCTACCAAAAATTTTTGCACCCTCATATAAGACGAGTAGCAATTTTTGCGGGCCAAAAATATGTAAAAATTGTCGTCTTATATGCCGGCAAATATGGTATAAAGGTTATAGGGACAACCTTGCTCACCCCACCCACAAGAATGTTCCAACTGGTGTAGAGGCCTGTTATCCTGTACTTATTTATTATTTTAACAAACAAATCTCAAGTGTGAACATTAATTTTTGCATAATAATAACAAACCTAACATAGCCTATCATACACAAAAAAAATTACTTGATACTGTACATCCTTTCCTTCTAGCTCCTACTAACTAGCCTACTTGCTTTAAAACAAATGTAACATGCAAAATATATGTTATTTAGGTGCTTTATTTACTTTCAACTGTAATAATAATCATATTTCTTTCCCAGATTGTTTGACATAATTATTTCAGTTGGGATTTTAAGTTTTGTGTAGTATTTTGGCTTTTTAAGGTCTCATTACATTTGTTGTTAGACATAATGGTTTCAGAATGTTCAAGAAGTTTTCAGGAAATGGACTTGTCATAACTTCTGTTCCCATGGTCAGGGAAATTCATTTTTTGTTTTTGTCAGAATGTCCATCACTGAGTCATGTGATGATCTGATTGTACACAGCTCAATGACATGTATTGCCAGCCTGTGGGAACAGTCTTGGTTATGCCTTGGTTCCAGTAGTTTAAGTCGAGCTGTTGTCGAGGCCAGCTGCATCAACAAATACATGATGTTTAGAGCATCAATGTACCCTGCGGCAATGCAAGTGGTCAAAACTTCCTTTCATGTCTTTAAAACTAAACCTTCAAATCTATAAAATTTATTTTCTAAGGGTGCAGGAGGTCATTAGGGCATCAGGCAATATCGTCCCCACCGTGAGAAATTGTTGTGCAAACTGATTTACAGAATTTAACAATTCCATCTCCGGTTGTAATAACTGTGAAAAGATACTTAAGGTTAGCGTGAGTTTTGGTTGTTAATTTCACAGACTTAAATAAATTAACTGAATCTGAACTTGACTTCGTATTGCACGTGTAATGCCCAGAAAGCAACAAAGTTTCTATTTCACCTACCATCTAAAGTACGAGCTAGGTTTGTAGCTAGCATACCTGCAACATCAACAGTTGTGGAGCAAAAGTAATCTTACAAACATTTTTGGGTGTACATTCTTGCAAGAAAATTCTTGAACATTAACCTATAATTTTCATACAATGTCTGATAGGATTGTGGACTGTGAACAAAATAAATATAAATGTGAGAAAGACATAAAAGTGACATTTACTAGGAGAGTGAAAAGTATAAGCCTACACGTGTAGGGAGGGGCAAGAGATATAGTGAGCATCAGAATATAAGTATCTAAAGGTATTGTTGCAAAGTGACTTGGGTGGAGAAGGTAGGTATAGACTGACAACATAAAAAAAATTCCCCATTTTTGTTTTGTCAACACTAGCCTTCCCCTCATTTCTGGAGAGAAGTAGGGGAGACAAATTCCCCACTCGTCGCTCAGCCTGACTTACCGAACGTGATATATTCTACACTAAGCAGTAAGTAAAAACTGTGTGAAAGTCACCGAATGTTTTTGAAACAAGGCAGTTACAAAAATATTCTGTAACAAACCAAATTATTAACGTAGGAATTCACACAATGTGTGTTGCCATATTGTCATGATTTCTATCAACATACACAATATTCTTATCTGCATTTCTGTTTGTGCAGATTTATTGTTCAGTTTCCTTTACCCTATATTTTAGGTTCCCAACAAAAATAATTATTTTAAATTACGTATTTAAAGATCACAGCCATTCCAGTATTTTAAACCTACATGCACGAGCAGTTAGTAAAATTAAACTTTAGGCACAACAGCACATGTCATGCTGAGTCTCGTAGAGATCAATCAAAAGGCAGTTAAGTTTCCATGTTTAAAAATGATCTGTCTAAATGTTTACACTGCACAAATGATCAGTTATAAGTAGTGATTTTACATTTTGTGTGTGTGGCTTTTATGTCATCTTACTTTGTTGGCATAGCTAAATAGTTAATAAATTTTCCTAATAGTAACTTAAAAACAGATTATATAGGATGTTATAAGTTATGACTTTCTAAGTTACGATAGGGGCCGCAGTGTTCGAGAGGTCAGACCTCCCGCCTCCCACCAAGGCGATCCAGGTTCGATTCCCAGCGGCGTCGGTCCCCGGATTTTTGCAAGTGGGAATCGTGCTGGACGATATGCCGTTGGTCTGCGGGTTTTCTCGGGGATCTCCCATTTCCCCCGCCCGTTCATTCTGGCACTGCTCCATACTCACCTCATTTCACCCCTCACCAGCGCTAAAGACCTCGATGTTAAGCGCTGAACAAACTGTGTTATGTGGTTCTACATTGTGTGTTTCTAAATTGTAAATTTCAACATCATAACTGTGCTAAGTTGTATGCCTCTATGTTGTATTAGTTCTAAAGTTAAATATTTTTAAGTTACAACATTTCTAAGTTCGGTGGTTCTCTGCATTGTGTTTTTTTAATTAAAAATTTCTAAGTAACAATATTTTTAAGTTTTGTGGATAAGCAGTGAAATAGGTCATGGCCAATGTTTTCACATGATTTACAGTCACGACAGCTACCTTCTTTTGCAGCCTACGTTATGGTAACTATTTTTTTGTCCTCAGCACTTTCTGTACATGATTTAGGAGCTATGTAAGGTAAGGAAGTGGGCTTTACGTCTCGCCGATAGCAAGTTCTTTAGAGGCTACAGATAACTTGACACAATAACAGGTGCCAGGAGAGAAGTCTACCATGACCTTTGTTAAGGAACCATCCCAGCATTCACCTGGAGCGATTTCAGGAAACCACGGAAAGCAAAAATCAGTATGGCTGGATCAAGGGATCAAAACCTGGTCCTCCCGAACGTGAGTCCAACCTGTTACCGTTGCAACACCTTGTTCGATTAGGAACTATGTAGTTTAACTATGCAGATTCCCCAGTCGATGGCATTGTCATAACAGGGACCAATGACATTTTTTAAAAGTCAGTTGGTTTGCCTGGAACAGGACAAAATTCAACTAACACGTTTAAAAAGTAACCTGAGTAAAGTTTTCAAACTTAATAAGTCACAAGAGCAGATTTTCGATCAATCGGTAAGGTGCCCCGAAAAAACATTTAATATTTACATAGGTAGTTCTTCCAATTTATTTTGGCACCAAATGCAGCTAGGAAAAGTAATAATTCCATGACAATTTTTATTTTAAAATTATTGAGCTTTAAAGGTGACATTTTTTAAACACTGCTGTAAACACTTAAAAAACACATTCTATTTGGCTAAAAATGTGTAAGACATGGCTGTTCTTGTTTTGATAAGCCGCCGCTTGCCAGGCATTATTGTGTGTATTAGAATTTTACATTGATTTAAAAACTGATAAAATTTGGTGAACCCAGTTGGTAAAACCTAGCTCTGGAAGTTCACCTGTTGCTAAGGCATGTATGGCAGCAGATTTGTTAATTTTACTGGTGTTAATTTTAGAGGAGTGAAAACAGCAAGGTAGCTGACACACATTGCGACGTTTTAGTGAATTTAATTTATTTAAAATTCTGGAGTGATGATAACTACTACAAATTCATTTTAATGTTTCAGATCTAATCAAGAATCATAAGTTTCAGTTTAAAAAGTTAGCAGAATGACGTTTGCATTTGTCCAAATAGTAAAACTACTAAGGTAATAGCTTGAATGTGTTTAATGAAACCTGACTCTTACAGACTGGTGATCAAGCATCCTGGTAGCACGAGCTGGGAAAATAATATAGCAGATAAATTTTTTTATTAAAAATATTTTTTCTCCCAATAATTGTTAAGTTTCTCATGAACAGCAGTGAAAGTATCGACTGCCGTGCTGCCAGCTCAGTAAGAATTTTGTTAAGACCCCACTCACCCCTCAAATTATTGGCCAATCAAGGGTGTTGTGAACTTGTATATTGGCTAATGACGTTGCCACAAACAATGAAACAGACAAAACATACCTATCAAGATTTCATCACGAACTGCAAGTTATTGACAGCAATTTTTAACTTAAAGAAACTTATTTATTACATGTTAACTGTATCATACTATACATAATACATAGAAATCATCATTACACACATTAACTGTATCTTTGTCATTAATATTGGATCATTACTTCTCTTCTTCTAGTTTAAACTATGCTATCTGCCTCAATTGTCAGAAGGTGCTATAGTAAAGATTTTACTTGGAAGAAATTACATTTTATTGCTGTGCAAAGGAACTACAATACACACTTAAACTCTTCAAAGTTTCAGCTGTACCCATTTTTACCGTATAAACTACTTTATTTAACACAATTTCATGACCTGAATATATGTTGCTGCAGTTTGTGTGTTACATACAATAAAATGTACAGTATGGTGACAACACAGGGCATCAACATGGCAGTTCATATTTTCACTGCGCAAAAATAAAGACTGCTCATTTGATTTTTTTTTATTTTTTATTTTTTGAGTTATACAAATGCAACGAAAGTATGATACTGTTGTGCATCAATTTAAACATACTTAAAAAAAATGTGATAAAAAGTAAGAATTTTCTTTACTTATGATTAACTCTGCTCATGAGCATAGTTAGCTACTTTTAACAAACCATTCATGCTAAATGGCATAAAGAAAAGTAGATACCAGAAACAATCAAAACAAAAATGCACCAAGTTTGATACAATTAATCACTCCAAGGCATGAGAAAGAATACACTATATTAAATATAAGAAACTCTAATTTCCATACACGATTCATCCAGATTTGGTTCACAACTGTCACTTTTTGTTAAACATTCAAAATCAACATGTATGACTAATTGGAACTCTCAAAGAATTTTAGTAGTTCTCAAATTTTAATATTTTACTTATTTTATATGGAAAACTTTACTCGAACAGTTTCATGGTCTCTACAATATTCTTTATGATAATTTGACCTTCTATTTAACAACAGTAATTATTCTTTTCATCTTTCATGTATAAAATATCAATATGTTTATCAGCTAAATTTTTTGCTATCCTCAATGGATATCTTCAGTTCTGTCATTGTTTTATTTTTCTTACAGAGGTCGCACAACTGCAACACAAACTTGCGTTCGGGAGGACCCAGGTTCGATCTCCAGTTCCCGCAGTCCTGATTTTGGTTTTCCATGGTTTCCCAAAATTGTTCCAAACGAATGCTGGATAGTTCTTTAACAAAGGCCATGGCCGACTCCTCGCCCGGCTACTGTTGTACCAAATTGTGTGTCAACGTCTCTAATGACATCGTCGTTGAGACGTAAAGCCCACTTACCTTACCTTTTTCTTTGTTTTCTTAATCTTCATCTGCAAGAGTGTTTTCTATAAGCGTAGAGATATCCTCTTTTTCTTCATATGCATAGAATTTATCGATATTCCAGTTCTGTTCTCAAATGTTTGAAATCATCCAACTTCACCGGAAATTCCAAACCTGAAAATGCAGCATTAAACTCATGCTCATATGCTTTGTAATATCTTACTCTTTATGGATGATTTTTCAACAGCTGAAGTGTAGACAGAGTAGGCCAAAAGACACATTTTTTATCTTTGTTCTTAATATTTGTGACATTCAGTTTGTCTTTGATTTTAACTGGGAGCTCAAAACAAAAAGCTGCTTTCAACAGGTCATATTTGTTAATTCCAATCTCAAAATCAAATATTGTTTTAAGTACCCATTGAAACTGTTTGGCTTCAAATGCTTTGAACTGTACTATAATTTTCAAAATACTTTTAGCATAGTATTCTACTAGATAAGATGTTTTCAAAATGAGTTCATTTTCAGTTTCTGAAAGATACTTCTTAATATTCAACATGATCCCCAAATTCTTTATTGTACTCAGCAAAAACTTTAAATTAATTTTTGAGTTTTACTTTGTACTTTTTCTTTCATTTTGTTTATGACGGTTTGATTTATGTCATTAAAAAAAAGTCAGAAATTTTAAATGTTTTTGTATTATTAATAGCATATGTTTTCAACAGTATCTTCAGTGCCATTTGTATTTTTTTTTTCACTTCAAAATTAGGCATGAAATTGTGTAAATTGCTACGTACGTGACTTCTTATTTGTGATGAGTTGCAGTTATGGCCATAAATTTCACACCTTACATCAAGTTCATGAGGTTTTTCCCGTGAAATATTTTTAGCTTCTTGTGTAAGAATTCTGTATTGTCTGCTTCTCAAATAGCTCTTTATGAGGAAGTGTTTATAATTTAAATTTCACAGTTTATCAGTTCTTGAGGTTTTTCCTTTGTAATTTTCTTATTTAATGTTTAAAGTCATTTATATAATCTGCTCCTCAAACAACTCTTTATGAAGGGAGGTTTGTAATAATGACCACAAATTTAATAATGTACATCAGATTCTTGTTTATAATACAAAACTTTTTTTTAGTTAACGCTGGATTTATTTTTTTTAGGTAGTGATCGTAGATCTGTATGTAGCCTGCTTTTCAAATTACTCCTTTTGGCAGATAGTTTATAATCGTGACCACAAATATCATACTGTACTTTTACACTTCCGTGAATTCTACTTCTTATATGACTCTCTTTATAAGATGACTTGTAATAATACTTGTAAGTTTAACATTGAACATGTTTCTCGTGTACTTTCTTCCCCTTTACAAAACATTATCTTTAAACTTATGTTCTTCCCATGAATTCTGAGAAAAATTGTAACTTATATATTTGGCCCTTCCAGTGTAATTTTGCCTCCTTTGATTATTTTTGCCTCAATTTAATTCATTTAAAATGTTATAAAAAAATTAAATATTTTTTTGTCAAACAAAATATTTAACTTGTTTCACTTGTCTCTTAGTTACGATAAAATATTGTTTTTTTTCTTGAAATAAACGTAACACTTAATAGAAATAATTAAACAATTAGAACTTTGACCATCAATTACACAATTATAGGAGTGTAAACTCATAATAATTAAATAGAAAATACTTTAGATTTTAAAATTGAATTACACATAGATAACAAACTTTTGTGTATAGACCAAATTCTCAATTTTATTATTTATATTAATTTAGATTTTTGTGGTGATTGGTGTTGTTGGAATTTTAATTCAGTTTTACATTATGTGTATATATATTAAGTGAACTTAATAAAAATTTTTATTTTTATTTTCAAGTAGAACCAGAACCTGCATCTGTGAATACAAAGAATCTAATGTTTTGATAAAGTTGATAGTGACAGTGAACATGAAATATTGGAAAACGTTTTTGAATATAAATAATTTGAAAAACCGAAAATAGTATGTACATATGTCTTTTCGAAAGGTTCGAAGAAGGGAACATGTTGCACCAATATTTCAAATCCTTGACCTTTATGTTGTACATAATTCCAAATATCAAGCAACAACTAAAAGAGGGTTTTTGTTTTAATAACAAAAATGTTAGGGTCTTTATGTTGTAAACATAAGTCAAAATACTAAACATATTATTAAAATAAGGTTTTTTGTTGTAATTGAAAAAAATATTATTTAAAGTATGGATGGGTGTTGGTATTGTATGTACATTGTGAATATTTGAACATTCTGCAATTTTACTATAAATTTGAAAGCTAACATAATTTTAAATAAAATACAAGGAAATATTAATTGTTCCTAAATATGTAGCATCTTGTAACTTTAGTCCACTTCTACACTACATATCTAACATGCAACATTACAGCCATAAATAACAAAACTTTATTTTATGATGGCAGATGCTAAAAATGTGATAGAAATCCCAACTGGTTAATATAATGTACAAAATCTTAGAAAAACTGTAAAAACAATTCCTCCATTTAACTAAATGTTAGCTGACACGAAAGAGAATAATAATATACCCATCAAATCAGATAAGTTAACAGAGTAAAAATCAAGTGCAGTTGTGATCTGGACTTTGGTAATTGGATTCTGTTGGTGAGCTTTAGTGTTTTACAGAAAATACAGTCTTAGAAACATATAGTTTATTGTGTTGATATGATACCTAAAATTACTCAATTTGAAAGGATAAACATTCACTACAACTTAGCAGATGGTGTGATTGTGAAACATTATGACTATAACCATCGAAACTAGTATTTTTGCAAAATTACACAGTATGTTGCTTTTGTCAAGACCGTTTACTATGAGCCAACATACCTTTCATTTTTTCCGATACAAACATAAGAATTGAAAAATTTCGTTTAGGTAATATTAGATGGTCAAGGGAATGTAATTGACTTTGATTGTCCCAAAATAATGCTGTGTTAGAAATGAAGCCATAATTATACGAAGATTTATTTAGAATACTACATCATTTATTGGTATGACTTTTTGCACTTCAATTAATTTCTTACACAACAGGGATAATTTT
>PNEQ01050110.1:0-12620 GCA_003012365.1 Medauroidea extradentata
GAAAGTCGTTTTGCCGAAATTCATAAACCGCACTTATCTTTTCAAACATTCGTTTACCCGAAAATCGTTTTCCCGAAAAATATAATTGTGCATTCGTTTTGCCGAAAGTCGTTTCACCGAAAGTCATTTCACCGAATTTTTCAGCATCACCTTCAACTTCACTGAAAGTCGTTTTACCGAAAATTATTTTCCCAAATAGCCGTTTTACCGAAAGTAGTTTTCCTTAAAATTCATATTCCCGAAATTCACTCTCCCGAAAGTCGTTTACCCGACGCTTTCGGGAAAACGGTTTTCGGGTAAATGGCGTGTACCCGATGGCGTTATGTCCAAAAAATACACCTAGTCATTCACTGTCATTCCACATCTCTTTCAAAGATCGCACATTACGCAAATTTCAGATGTGTTGATAAATTCAATGTGCACTTTATCTCAATTTTAAAATAAAATGCATTGTTTCTCTTAAGCGGTAGCAATACAATTCTATTTTTGAGAATAGTCTGTAGTAAAGGCGAATGATGACTTCATTCTTTGCCTCCTATGAATTCGAGTAGTATTTTTGGAGTTACGTCTGTCTTTTAAAAAATGTCGTTTATAGTGCATTGTCGTTTGTGAATTTAAATTTAATTTAATATTATGTCATAATTTTTTCTTCGTCATAGAAACGTAATTTTTTTTGTCAAACCCATCGTAAAAATCTTGAAGTCGAAGCTAACCTCCAAGATCTGGTACCCTTGGGAGTCGACCTTCGCCCATTCCTTTCCTCTTCCCTACCTTCCCACTTCCGGTCTTTTACCCTCATAACTTGCTGCTATCTCTGTGGGCCTACGAATATCAAATCGGAAAAGACAGCTTACATATTTTCCCAGTCTTAAGAGCACCGCCTAGCTAGAGGTATTTTGCAAGTCTGCGACTGCAAGATCTATAAAGCGGTAAGGCTGGCACAGCTAAGCACATTAGACAAATCATTCTTCTCACGAAACACCAAAATCGCGTTCGTTCAGTCTTCCCATCAAGCTCGTCTTAAAGGTTATTTAATTAGTTTTCCTACTATTTTGTTATGTAATATACTTTAAATATCGTAAAAAGTTATTTTTATTTGAGTAATCAGTAGTGAAGATACCTGTTTGGGCCAATTTACCTTCAGTAAATGTACACAACTTTATTTTAAAAATTAACTTTACTTTTGACATTAAACTTTTCTTGAAATAAAAACTTAAACGGCAGTTAAAACGTTGCACATCGTCGGGGCAGAAGGCACGATTAAACGAATTATTTTCAGATTTAGACGTGATTTTACTGGATTCGAGTTTGTAATTATATGTTCTAAGAGCACCTTTACGGACATCAGTCACACTCGTGCGTACTAGGGTAAGAAAGGTCATACTCATAACCGACGAATAATGACGTTCCTGTAGTTTCATATAGTCACTATAGCTATAGGCTGTTCGCGATAACGTGAGAACATTTCAAGGGCCTGTCATATAAGTCTCTTCCCTCCATTTATGAATGAGAACACTGTAACATGATTAATAAATGTAGTGTATACATTTTATCACCCTGGGAAATTTACGCCTGAGGTCATAACCAACTGTATTTTTAAGGTTTAGTGCTTGTTGGGAGGACCTTATAAAGTTACACACCCTATACCACTAATTTGTTAGACCTTAACCGTTTTGCAAATAAATCTGTGCAGGGTAGTAAACACCATAATTATGGTACGGTGAAAAATATTTTTAGTCTAGAAAGAATTTTTTTGCGTGTTTTTACGTTCCGTTGGCAATGAGCTAATTATAGACGGTTACACAAAACTTCACACGAGGACAGTTACTACGAAAAGATAATCGGTAATGATCTGTATCAAGGAACCACCACACTATTTGCCTGGATCTACTTCGGAAAACAACGGAAAACTGAAATCAGGATGGCCGGAGCGAAAAATCAAACGCGAATCCAAAATGTTAAAGAACCTCGCTCGGTCCTGGTACGTATAGTACTTACATTTACATCGAAAAATAGCAATTAAAGTGGGTTTTCTATTAGCTGATGAAGAATTATTATTAACGCGGGATTATTATCGTATCTTGTGATAAAATATACACTCAAACAATATTATTACCTGCCACTACTAGGCTGCATTATACACCCTCAATATGACTATGATTTGGTTATAATCATAAAATAATAATAACATATAGTTTTCACCGGAGACCAAAAATATTCACGCATTTGCCGACCTCCGTAGCTCAGTCGGTTAGGCCCCGGTATACGGTGCGAAAGGTCCTGGGTTCGAATTCCGGCTTGAGCATGGATTTTGTGTCGTCACTCACGTCACCCTCGTCGGCTCTTAAGGCCTCGTTGTAAAAGGGCTGTTAAAACCTCTTACTTCACATATTCACGAATTAGTTTGCAAACAAGCTAACAACACTAACCAGCAATAAGAGCCTCGGAAACAAACAATCTGTTCATTCACTCATTCATATTATAAGAAAAAATTACATCCTACAGTTCTCATATAATGACACGTGAAAATTAAATTGTAGAACCTTACGGAGTTACATAGCAAACACTTAACCAATAAAATAATTCACACCGAAAACCTGCTACGAGGGATTTTTAGACTAATCTGATATTTATTTCTAACGCATTTTTGTAATTTCAATGACAAAAATTAGTTTAAAACATTTCCACTAAATTGTAAAAATTCAAAAACATCCATTAAGCAACTGACTTATTTTTACGGTGTGAATAATTTTATTACAGTACGTGTTTAACTGCGGTAAAGTCTCCAAAACAAATTTTTTGGGTTTTGACATTTCTTTTAGCGAAATTATTACATGAAATTTTGACACCGCCTGGAGAGAAGGATCTGAGATAAAATTACAGAAGAAACTAATTTTATCCTATCTTATCATAGATCCACTGTGGCAGCGAGCAGTTAATGAAAGGCTGGGCGATGGGGATTACGCATATTTGTGAAATCTAACTGAATACATTAACATTCCTGTTCATTAGTAACGAGTATAGCAGATTTTTTTTTGACACATTAAGAGTACACATGGCGTAATTTAATATACGAATTTTTTTTTATTCCCGTTTGTTGTTGTCATGGATATAAGCTATTTCCTAGACCAATGACGAATTCTGTGCCTTCGGCTTTGACCTACCGTGATTTGCTTGCAGAGAGCCTGCAATTTAAAGTATGATCACTTCAAAAACGTTGATATTTAGATAGTTCTATTATCCTTCTTCGTAGTCCTTTGAAAGCTAACAATCTTGTACCACGAAAGAAACTAAGTTACAAAATTGCCTGTAAAAAAGTATTTGATTCTTAATCAACGATAAACCCCCAGAATTAAAATGGTTTTGCATGTTTGTGAATCAGGCAGACATCTACACAAAGCAATATTTGTTAATTATTGCTAGTACGTAAAAAAGTAACATTACATAATTTTACAAATTATTTGTTATAATTTGTAATAAATACTTAATAAATATGTGTGGTGTTACAGAAATGTTGTAAACATGTCCATCGAATAATAATAGTAATAGTTTTAAACTGACCTGAACCTTTTAGATTTCAGATTAAATATGTTTGTAAATTCAGATCTTAAATTGTCGTAATGTTCTTGAGTGATTTTACGGTAGGTGTGGCTAAGAATGTCGTAAAACCAGAATTATAGATACAATAAGAAATGTGTACAATCATTCATCGTAGCTCCCCTAAATAGTTATACTGTGAACCGGCACACAGTCACAGCTTCAGTTAATCAAATTTGATAGGTATAAGTTCAGTGTTTTATGAAAACAGAACCTACTAACCCACAATATTCACAAGGACGTTTTTTAATATATACGTTTACTACTGAAAGAATGTTTGTTAACATGGCATGTATTATCATTATTATTCTGTCTAATTGTTTCATTCGTTCCCAGAATACAACAGAAAGTATTATTTTCAGACGGTGACAAAAAAAGACTTTGTTTGGACATATTTTGTGCTGGTAACAGACATTATATTTAGTAAGCACTGAATATTAACTTTAAAAGGTTATCATATGGTTACTTTTTTTTAAAATAATATTCTTACAAATTAAAATGCTTCGATATCGAACATAGCTGATGCTGTAGATGGTAGTTTCTGCATACTAACTTGGTTTCTAACTGGCCAATGATATGAAAAGTATTAAAGTTTGACTAAATAAACTTAATTTTATATCCATTTTGAAACAAGTATCTTAAACATGTAAATGTATTACAATAGTATAGCGAATTAAATATTAACTGCAATCAGCTCATTAGCATCTGATGAAACGTAAAGACTTTATTTCCTTGTATGACACTCTTGCAAAATAGTTACCGGTACCATATGTGCTACAAACTATTATATTTGAATAACAATGCATTGGTATTCTGACATACGCCTTTGCGTATACTTGAAGTAAAAAGGATGTTCTAAAATTGTGGTAAATATTGTAAATTAACGTAAAATACTTACATTACGATTATTTTTAAAGTGCTTCTTTGGCAGTTTAAAACTAATCATGTTATAATCCTCATTAATATTATTACCTGACAAATTTTGCGAAAATCTGCGTAACAGTTATCATTTTGTAATGTAAAACTTTATTTCCTTATCGAGGACTATCATATAGACTTCCTAGCTCTTACACATACCATTCTTTTCCTTTTTATTGTGTTGATAAATTGGCACTTTTGAAGTATCTAAACTCAACAGGATCATTCATTTTAGTTGTGTGTGTATGTGTGTGTAGGTGTGTGTGTGTGTGTGTGTGTGTGCACGAGGGCAAACCTCAAACACAGCCGTTTTGCATTTCCATTACATTTTTTGTTGAGAAGGATGTGTTGCTCATTTACAACAATTCACAACTTCTTTACAAAGTCTGCACAGAAAGTTGTCATTCCTTAATTAAAGTAGGAGAAGGAAATTACTTCAGCTGTGTTTTTAGACTAAACAAAACCATCTGGTGAGAATTTATCACCATTAAGCATATTAATACTTCATTACAAGTTTCAGCGAAGAACTTTTGCTAAAGTTTCACAGAAAGTTGTTCATTTTATGCTTTGATTAGACGTTACTGGACTACATTAATCTAAGTTAGTTAGAACATTGTTCGAAACGTTTTCAGTAGTTCTTGTAAGTTATTATACCTTTAATTAACTTATAATCCATTACTGTTACTCAAATCAGACAAAACATTCAGTGATCAATTCTAATATCTTGGTTTTAATATAGCAACCAACCATACCCATTAATTTACGTACTATTTACTTCCTATTTCAAGTTTTGTAATGGTATAAAAATAATCAAAATTAACAAATACTATAGTAGCTGCTTAAATGCTAACACAGTATATCTAGATTAGTTATCTTAGTACATTTTTGGTGCAAAAATAACGGTATGCTTACCACCCCAAGTCACTTGAGAGTGATTACTTGTGAAACCCCTACTTGGAAGTGTGCATATTGCTTTCACATACAACAAAAAATTTCTTTGTTTGCATAATTTTCAAGTTAATTCACCTGAGTTGGAGGCTACGCAGTATTCTACTTGCATTAATTATCCCAATGAAGCAAGTCAGTAAAATATGTTTTTTATCTTTTCAAATGGTAAACTGGTAAAAAGTAGGAACTGAAAACAAACGTATGCATTTTTTCAAATGAGAGATGCGAGCGGTTTTTTGTATCAGAACATCTCCTCGTCCCTCCCACTCCCTTTCTCACCTAGTCAATAAATCACTTTTTTTGTTTTTTCTGATGGATTGGTGTAAGTACACTGTGATGTAGTATTCAAACTAGTCGCTTCAGCAGTGGTAATCCAGGCTCGATTCCCAGCGGAATAGTTCTCTTATTTTCTGCTCGCACCTGTTTCTCCCTTTTTCTCACGCCACAGCTGCACTATCTTGATATTATTTCATCCTCGCGAGTAGTCAAGACCTCAATACCAAGCATTTCGCTTGAACGTGCCACAGAACAGCTAGGCATACAGAAGTAAAATGTATTTGTAGCACCTATAGCACAAAAAAGTCAGGCACGTCAACAAAAATTCCATGACACATCATAAACAAATATTTTGGGTAAGTAAGTGTATTATTTTGCCTTACTTATCTGACTCCTCGTCCACTGAAGTCTGTGAACGTGTCGTAGGATTGACTGTTGGAATCTGCAGTCTAGACCTGTCTTAAGAGAACCAAGAAGTTCTTCACACAGGTGTAGACTTCATATTTCAGCAGTCAATCCTGTTCGCATAATATACTGGACAGATTCGGCCGAGTAAGGTAAAACAGTAGACTACACATACTAAACTAATGCCCTTCCAAGTATTACCTTCACTATATATAATGTTTTAGGACCCCTTTCATGGGTTCTTCAACCATTTTACCTCATCTGTATCCTTCTAACTGTTTCATAATACCATCTCTAACTTAGCATTTACATATACGTATACGAATCTCAAAGCCATGACTTGGTTTGTGTCGTAATGTACGACATGCGATCACAATGAGGTAAAACCAGTTTTAAATAGTTAAGATATATATATATATATTTCATATTCATAGTGAGGTATTTGAAGGAATTTTCAAAATTAAGGAAATGTAACAATATACAATATAGCTAGCTCAGGAGTTAATATTATATTTTTACCTTTATGTGTGGGCGTGTGGTTTCCTTCAGCTGTTGGGGCCGGGAAAAAAAACGTTTCATTTATTTATTATAAAATGTTTATCATAATTTAACTTAATGTAGATGAAATACGTTTTAATAAAAACTTAATGCTAATATACATTCATATTTGGTATAGATGTATAAAATATAATTTAGGTATAGCAATAAAATTTTACATTAAACTCACACTTTTTCATTAAAAATAACAAATAAAAATAAAAATTAGGGTAGTTATTCAATAACACACACTAATAATGCTAATATAATTATTTGTTTTAGTTGCTTATGTCAATAGACGTTAAATTCTAATTAAATTATCGTATATTTCTATATATTCGCTATTTTAATATCCTGTTACAGGTGCTTATCTCAACAGATGTTTATATTTAACTAAATTATTTTAACTATGTTTTTCGTACGAACAAATTTACGAATTATTATTAGCGGTAATAGACATGTACAGATAATAATTTACAGGCATTAAACGTTTGTAATAAATAATTATTGCGAAGGGTCCCGATTTACGCCCCCCTCCCTTTTTTTTAAATATCTTGACTCAAGTATACCCGGTTAACGGTAATGAGTCAACGCCACCCCCACTCCTTTTTTTATCCTCTGTCAACGGCACTGAGAATACTCTGCTATACGCTGCACGAAGCTCTATACACTAATCTTGTATTTGATTGGCTACCGCGTACTCAAGAATATTTCCTAGTGGTTGGGCCTAGTTACGGAGTGTTTGTTTGCAGTATCTGACCGACGAATAACTCATACGCCATGTTGTTGGCCAGTGCAGTCATGCTGCTGACCCGTGCAGTTCGAGTTCACCACACGTGAGATGGTTTCGCTTCTGTATTCTTGTCTGATCTATGACCTTGCTCATTTCTTCGCCCGCACCGCCGCTAACACCAAGCAAATTAGTATTTCCGTTCGCGTTGTCGGTTGGTGGCCGCGCTAACAAACGGCGAAGCTTGATTTATCGCCTGCAGATGGTGCTTTTGTGCAGCTCCGACCAGTGGAAACAAAATTCCTGGCTGTTGTCTGACTGCCAACACACTCCCCGCCCCTGCTGGAACACTGGTCAACCGACAAATGCGTTCCGCATGTGCCGCCAATACCTAAAGACCGGAAAATTCAACGAATTTATTCGTGGATTACCAGACCCCTAAAACGTGTTTGTATATGTTAATTACCCATTTGCCTCACAGCGTTCTTGTAGAGCTGTGAGTATTTAAACAAAAATACGCTTCGGTCGCATAGCTGAATCAAATAACTTTTCGTTAAAAATGTTCGGATTTAGTAGCCCGAAGGCTAGACTGCATTGTTGTTTGTTTACTAATATCACTACCATATTCTTACCGTAAGATTACACTATCCATAGAGATGGTGGAAAGTTGCGAGAATCTTACCTGCCAGCGTATTATCCAAACAAGCGTATCGTCTTGTGCTTTATATTATTGGACAACGCTTATGTGACACGGTTTAGCAGGTTACAGACGATACTCAAGCGTTCAGTGAGCGAGTGAGAGATTTTGGTCAGCGCTTAAGGGCGTTGGACCCATAAAATTTAATTTTTTTTATATTTATGCCAAACACTGTTCAACTTTTGCACATCAGATAACATGTTATTTCCCCGAATAAAATAAAATTAGGCCCCATAGCTTTTGCATAATCACTCATCAAAGTCACGAAATGGCCATTGCGATGTTGCCAAAGAAAAAGTAATTAACTAATGAATTACAAATTGCAGGATCTGAAAGTCAGTGTATCAATGCATTTTATGACATGTTAAACAAAAGTTAATTTTGAAAATTTCAGTAGTAGCCAAAAGTCAAATTTATGCAAAAATGTGCTCATTTTCATCAATTATTAAAAAATACAAAAATGTATTGCTTTGTGTTTACAAAAGTGTCTTGAAGTAGCTCACAGCATTAAGTATCAATATGAAATATCTTGTCTATGCAAGTTAATAATTTTTTATTATTTTGGCTGCACCGCAACTGTAATTTTGTTACTTTGACAGGTGATTATGCTAAAACTATGTCACGTATTTTTTTATTTGAGGAAATGACATGTTACCTGATTTATAAAAGTTAAACAGCGTTTGGCACATATATAACATTTTGAATTTTTTCGAGTCCAACGTCCTTAACATCGAGGTCTTTAGCGCTGGTGAGGGTAGATACGATGCGAGTATGGCGCAGCGACGGAACGAACGGACTGGGGAAACGAGAGATCCCAGAGAAAACCCGCCGGCCAGCGGCATCTTCCGGCACGATTCCCACACGTGAAAATCCGGGCACCGACCCCGCCGAGAATCGAATACGGATCGCCTTGGTGGGAGGCGAGAGGTCTGACCCCTCAGCAGCCGCGGCCCCTCAAAAGTTCAGTCCTAGCACAGCTGAATTAGCATTGACTCAGTGAAACAGAGACTCGCCAGTAACGAAATCAAAGCATCAGAAATGAATATAGTACATTGAAGCCTAGCAAAGAGTCAACTTTTACCGCGATAAATCACCATACTTAATTACCTGTTGTAGTCATAGTGTAAATCACGCTGTCATTAACATACATCAAGTTTTGTTTCATGTTTTATTGCTGGCCTAAATTATCCACCAACTTGCTATACAATGTGTGGGGCGCGTTTAGACAAGTAATACAGATGTACAAAAGGTTGACGTCCAGGCTTTATTAAATGAGATCATGAATTTTCGGTTCTCTATTGGTTATTTGTACCGCAATTTCTTACTGAATAATTACTGAGCTCCTACATAGTTTTAGGGATGAAAGCTTTGTGAGTAACAATTAAACAAAATTTCATGGTAATGCCAAACAGGTAGTTCGTGATAAAGCGAGGACTAAGTATATAACCTCTGAAAGAAAATCACTAGTCGTAACTGCATATATTTCAACATTAATAATGGTTACCTTACTTGTACGGTTGGCAACGAATTGCCGAATGTAGTACCGTCTATTTTCGTATTGAAATGCAACAGTACTGAAATAAAATCAACTTAATTCGAAATATTTGTATTTTATATAATTAATCAACTTTTTTGTCAAACTACACAGGTACCTACCGACAGCACAATTTATCTTGCACGCGCAAACATCAAGTGACGTGTCAGAGAGGTTAGACATTTCCTGCGTCAGCCGTTACGCGAGGAAAGATACGAATTGGTTGAAAATAGAAATTTGGCCGGGTTTTTTTAGTGCTCATTTTATTCCGAACCACGTGTAATATGTACCATTCGGAAAGGAAATCAGAAATGACGTATGTTATTTTCTCAAAAGTTATCCGAGATATAAATATCTATGTGAAAGCATAGAAATGGGAACGGTACAGGGACAGATATTTATGTGTTGGATTTTTATTTGTGAGTTCCCTTTACAACAGTTAAAAAATTTCACTGCCAACTTCTGCCCTCCCTCTAACACATGTACTCATGTCTGAGCAAGTGGTGTACGCATTCAAGTGACCAACATGGCAAACGCCGTGATAGTATCTCGGACACCATTCCGAATATATCATAGCTACGTTTAGTGTTTACCATTTCGAAATATCTAGTCCATCACTTCTTAACATATATGTCAATAGCCCTTTGGTATAGTGTTAAAATTGTATCTGTCGCATCATGCAAACTTAACGCAAAGCAGAACCACAGAGTAAAAGAAAATAAGTGCGTTTAGGTCACACAAAATGTATTTCCAATACGGCATAAGAAGGCTAGGTCCTTACACTCCCTCAAATAACTGGTACCCTAACTGACACTATTATTTCCCAAAGTTGTCAATGTGGTTAGCATTTAATTTTCGTTAAAAAGTCCAAGAAGAAATATATTTGTTAAAGATTTGGTAAAAAATTGGTGGTTGAACAAATTGTATATGGAAAAAAATTACAAATATTACTTTTTTATATAATGTACGACTTCGTTTGAAATTAATTACACAATTTACTAAACAACTTTTTGAAGCGGTACTGCCAGGTGTACATTTCGCACACAAGTATTCGTCTGTATTTTCTAAGGAAAGATAACGACAGAAATATGAGTGGAGTAACACGCAGAAGTATGTGAAAAGAGTGTAGGCAGCAATGAGAAGTGTAATTAAGCTATGGGTATTTGTAATTCGTCGCAGTGCTTGTAACGACGCGACGTAGCACAAGTCAGGAAGCGAGGATAAGCGCTGCAGGCAAGATGAGGATAATTTGTCAGGATTAGGACCCGGGCGCAGGAGGGTTTGACGATCGCTAGAGTCGCGGTGCCCGGGTGCGATGTACGACCGACCTCAGCCAGTCGTTTGCTCTGGGCGTTCCGCGCGCCAACTTCACTCCGCGGGGGACGTAAATGAACTGCCACTTCCGGTTACGTCGGCAATATCTCCGGCTTTGACGACGGTCGCGAGTTTGCGAAAGTGCCAAGGCTGCTACGCTCCTCTCGTGATCCATCAAGGCGTGCATGGCGGGCCGTAACTGCACGTCTGCGCTTGAAGATTACGAGAGTGTCTCCTAGTATTACGACGCAGTTCAACCAACCTTACATTCACGGCGCACGTTGAAATTTCCCTCCCATAATACTTCCTTCGTCGTTTGCATTCAGGTATCTTGTCTCTGATATACATAACTCTCAACAACACACTGTCAATTTACCCTCTTCGGTCTCGTGTTAATTTACACATACAGGTTCAAATATTTCATATTTTTATCTGTCCAGTGCTTAACCTGGTCCAGTGATTGCTTGGTTATCACAACCAAAGACATGTGGGCTTAATGTTCGGTGATACAAATATGGATTAGTCATAAAAGAACAGAAACAAGGTCTACGAATGAGTATCACACAGAGGAGAAACTTGACTGCTCTGTTCACTGAACCTTACTTTGTACAGTAACACTCATGTATGAGGAGCAAACATTCGAAACCAGACATGTCCAAAATCCCAAAAATGAGTAAAATGCCCTTTCTAAATAAACAAGATGTGTTACATACGAATATGAACTCAGGCTCCATAAAAAAAACATATGTCATGTTGAAATGGATATATTTATTCTCAGTTAGTGCTACAAAATATGATGATTATTCACTTTTTTCTACAGCTAGATAAGGCGGACTTGTCTGGTTTGGAAAGTTTGCTCCTCGTATAGGCTTCATGTGTAACATGTGCATCACACATGTAGTGACGGTGCTAAACATTCCTTAGTCTCGTACTTAAATATAGTTTAGATCTTTAGAAATTTAGCTTTTAACAAATTACCTGCGTCAGATATACGCAAAAATGTTAACGAACTATGAAAATTGTTTCTACGTTAAGAATTTATAATGGTATTTATTAAAAATAAACAGTTTTAAATAATATTTCGTAACAGTGTTTTCCTTCTAACTTTATCGGGGCATGAACAAAATGCACTATCACTACGCAAGCGTCAATATAGTTTACGGTAGTACAATTTTTTTTTATCAAATGAAGTACAAAGTTAGCAGGGATTCTTAAGGAGGAATGTTACACAGTTTTATTGTATTTTCAGTTTTTGGAGCCATAACATTTATTTAGATTGTATTATAAAAATTTTCTCTTCAAGAAAGCATAGGATATATTCATGTTCAACTGCTTGACATAAATAATAATGGAATAATGCATTAATTTGTCATACGGAACCATTGCAAGAGAATTCTTGAAAGTTAACCTATAATTATCTTGCAATGATTCTGCATGATGAATTAATGAATGATTCCATTATTACTCAAGCAGTTTACCAAAAATATATCCTATGCTTTGTCGAAGAGAAAATCTTGATAAAACAATCTGAATAAATGTTAGACTCAAAAATCTAAAATACAATAAAATTGTCCAACACTCCCCTTTTAAGGATTAAATAACTGCAGAACGACTTCGCACGATTGAGCTATTTACTCAATATAAAACAATGTTAAAATAGTATA
>PNEQ01050110.1:12720-57741 GCA_003012365.1 Medauroidea extradentata
TTTTTTTTTTTTTTTTTTTTTTTTTTTTTTTAATAAATGTTGTAGCGTTTTTCAAATTCATTTCAAGTATCATTTTCACAACTATTTACGTATTTGCGCTTCAGTTTTGAATTTTCTGAACCTTTCGTATTAAATAGTTGTTGTTGAGTTCATTTTTTTAAGTTACCTGCGTGTATAATTAAGTATGTTTTTAAAAAGTCGGAACTCGTAAATTAAATTTTACGCAACCGGATATTCTGATTGAACATATTAATGACACACAAGTTTAAAGTTTTTAATCGATAGTATTATCTTTAGATTTTCACTGCAGTGTTGACTGGTTAAGCTTCTTATCTAAAAATGCGTACATTTGCCTCAAGCACAACGATAAGTAAATTTTATTACATTTCGAAAATAACATAACCGCAGGCAAACTGGGTTCAGCAGTAGTAAGTGAATGCA
Organism: Medauroidea extradentata; assembly: GCA_003012365.1. Classification (NCBI taxonomy): domain Eukaryota; kingdom Metazoa; phylum Arthropoda; class Insecta; order Phasmatodea; family Phasmatidae; genus Medauroidea; species Medauroidea extradentata. The sequence goes on from PNEQ01050110.1 coordinate 13,162, forward strand.
AATTCACTGATGTTGACATTTTTAATTCTGGATATCGTTGGGCATGGCAAGAATATAATACAAGATTAAATTATTCAAATAGTTTAAATAACGTGCCTAGGTTACTTTCCGAAATCCCTTCGTTAAATGCACGGAAAATAATATTTTGTGGCAGCTACAAAATATTTTGTTGATATTCACTCGGCCAATTATTATTTGTGCTCACCACAAGAACATTTTGCTGTCACTGTTAAAGTATATTGTGATCACCAAAAAATTGGCTCTACTTATGCAGTAACTTTGTTTCATGATCATTCAGTTTTTTTGCACGACTACGGCATACTTCTTAGGAACACTTCTTACTGGCTAAGATGTTAATTGTTAAGACTCCTTAAAATAGTAAATAGTAACGACGCAGTTTCCGTAACTGTTGCTTTAGCTTTTAGACGTATACATTGTGTATTAGATGCAGGTTGCATACTTTCTTCTTCTAAACGAGTTCACATGTTTATAAATATTTGATGGCTTCTTTCTCGCGGCCAACTGTGATACCTCTCAGACAAACACAAGAACATTTCTGCTGTCACACGACGTAACACCAGGTTACCTGCGAATTAGGGTCTTAATGAATCTGACTGTAAAATGTGTTCTATATTCGTGTGTTCTTGCTCTAAATAATTCGTTTCAAAGAGTCTTGCGTAATTGCCGCAAAATCTCGTCCCAAAAATAAAATAAAAAAACGAAAAGTAGGAGGAAAAACCAGCCACAGAAAATAATATATTAGCTGTGGTCAGTTAGTTTTGTTGTTGTTATTTTACTTGTTCTTTACGTCTCGTCAAAAGCAGGTCATTAGAAAGAGTTACTCACAACTTTACTCAAGGTCATGAGTCGGCCATGGAGTTTGTTAAGAAACCACCTCAGCATTCGCCTGGAGCGATTTTGAGAAGAAATTGAATGTCGAAATCAAGGTGACCGGAGCCGGGAAACGAACCTTTGTCTTCCGGAGTTCAATTCGAACATGTTATCGTTGCGCCACCTAGCTCGGTTACTGTAGCCAAAACACATACTTTTACAAACATTTAAGTTAATACAATACGTAATGAATTCAACGCGTAATTTTGTCAAACTACAAACATTTCCTATGTTTGCTATTTGAAACAAATGTAGGGTGGAAATGCTAAATGAGCAGCTAAGTGCTAAACGAGAACAAAATGAGTTTCTTACATCAAATTGATCTATGTGACGATGCAGATGTAATGTTGTAATTTGCCTGATATATTTTTTGAGCATTTAAAGATTGTAGTTCCCATATATCTGCAGACATTACAGCACTTTTTTTCTCATATATGGGGAAACATATTTTGGCGCTCAGTTCATTTATTATTTCAACACCGAAAATCCTTGTGTGTTTTAATATGTATTTTTACATATGGGTTTTGACTACAATTTTCTTAACTGCATTTCTATAAATGTTTGTGTTAATCGTATCACGTAAGGTGTTTTGGGAAGACGTAGAGTGCAGTGTTGTTTGTCCATTTTATTTCGTTTGCTACAGTTAAGAATACGAAATGTAATGCAAAAACATTCAGTTCCTATCAAGCGTTACGGGCTCTCTATGGGTAAAAAATTTTGTTGAAATTCGTCCAGCTTTCAAGATACGAAACTTGTTAATACGAGCATCGTATTTGTATATTTGCATTGACATTTATACTGACACGTGAATAACAGCCAAGCACTTGGTCACGCATGACACACTTGCATAAGTCTCGAACGTTTCTCTCGCTCCAGGCAGCGAAATTTCATCTCCGTCTCTATCATTTCCCGCTTCCCCCTCCAACTTCTTTTCTCTCGCCCACCAGAACTCGCTTTCTCCAGCTCGCGTGTGCTTATTGCCAACTTCCATGCACGAGCTAACTCCAGGAAAATTTCGCGGTAAGTAGTAAATTATCTTGCAGCAAGCAAATTGTTAGATTTGTAGCTGTCAGTGCAACATTGCGTTCTCTATCCTATATATTCTGTACCAGCAGCAGTGAGATGTAGAGTAGGAAATTCGGAACATAAAACTGAAACACACGTGAACGATTGTGATTGTCTCGAAATATTGTGTTCAAAGAATGTGTGATTGTAAAATATAACTGTTTCAGTCATGAGAATAAGTCTAAGACATTGCATAGTATATCGATAAGCTTAGTCCCTGAGTGACTATTTTACAAAAATTATCTTTTATTGTTTTTACTTTACCTTAACCTGTTCAAAAATATTTTATCCCAAAATCACTTGTAATGTAAACAGTTGTTTTTAAAACATGTCCTCTGATTCACCTATTTTAAGATTTGAATTATAAAATAATTAACGGTATGGCAATAAAAAATAATAATTACACATTTTTACATTGGCAACCACTATGAACAACTTAAAATGAAAGGTAAAGGGATGTCTACTTTCAAACTTAATTAATTTTATTTCATCGACTGAGCTGTAGCTATATTTTTCTTGCAAATATTTTATTTCAGTGTAGCTTCTTAACCAAATGAGCGAATGTAAGAACTGTTTGTGTCCCTCCTGTTTTAACTGAAGAGGTATAAATGACGCTTTTCGTCTAATCCAGAAGAAGATATCCGAGAGTTTTAAGTCGGGTGATAGAGTGAGTGAATGAGATATTTTGGTCATCGCCAAACATCGAGGTCTTCAGTGCTAGTAAGGAGTGACACGAGGTGGTTATGAAGCAGCGCCGGAATGAAATGACGAGGGAAACGGGAGATCCCCTGGAAAACCCACAGACATATCAGATGATAGAGTTGGCCACTCAACTGATCTACGGGTATTTTCTTGGGACCACGTGTCCCTGCACACTGAGATAGTTACGTCCTTGACAAGCTGCTCAAGTACATTTCCAAGTACCTGCAGATAATACAATACTGACCGCCATAAAAGTAGGTTACAGTGTTTCTCAAATAACCCCTGTCCAGCAGTATAGACCTCGCCGAGACTCAGCCAAGTTCGAGCAAACGTTAACACCCTCAAAGGAAGCATGGTCAGGCAAATGGTGGCCTGTTGCATGGCAAGCATGAGCACGTGACTTGACGCCTCTGGACAATTTCTACTTATATATCATGTAAGAAGTGTCTTGTCCAACTACGCAGTTGAAACAGGAAGACCGTGCTGAGACTATTCACCACTGTTGAACAACCTGGACACAGCTATGAAATACTCGCCAGATAAGACACCTGTTTATTGTAACTACAATTTATAATGCTATTCATGGTACGGTTTGTACACTTTTTTATTTCTATTATAAAGACATGTCAAAAAATAAATGATTAACTCTTATCATAGTTTCACAAACAGCTTATTCATGAAAATGTGAATTACTAAGGTCGGAATTCTGTTTTTTATCATCTAAAGAGATTACATATGACATTAGTATCTGTAATATTCCTGGTGAGCAAGCTATCGCACGATGGTCTAACGCTTGCTAATAATAATGTAGTGTGAGCATGGTACCAGAGTATCACACCTCGGACACAAACAGTCTACTTCTTGGTTTCCGCAGGCATTTTATTGCCCCTAAGTACGACATGTAATGAGGCCCTACAATGGGAAAGCGGGAGATTCCGAAGAAAACCCGCCGACCAGCGACATCGTCCGGAACAATTCCCACACGTGAAAATATTGTGACTCTCCTGACGCTTTCTGAGAAGCTATATATTTGCGGAGCATGCAACAGGAACCAACAAAAACAGTCCAGACACGGATGCTTAGTCCTGCCGGCATATAAGTCAATGCCACGCATCATTTTCGATGTGCTATTTACTTCACGTTGGGCCCCAATAGGTTGATAGCACTGATATGTCTGTGCTCCAGCATCAGAGCATGATACCCTCATCCGTATTCGGAATGACGTGAACGTATACACGTTGTTTCAATAAAAGTCTAAAGAAATTAAACTAGAAATAGGGGTCACCAGACTGAGCATTTTGATCCAGAAAACGTGTGTTCTGCGAGAACAGCGAACGAGGATAGGGACGTATCGTGTATGTGACTCATTACGTGTTTGGTAATACACCTATCGTTCAGAATGCAGATCTCTCATTCGTACAGCGTGCGTGTGTTTACGTAACTGTCAGTAATCATCGGTATGCAACATTACCTAGGCGCAGGATTAGACTAGGACGAACTATTTCTATGACATGTGAGATCACCGGACCAAAACATTATTTTCTATGGCATGTCAAAAATTGCTTGTGTTTATGAAACCCGCGTAGACATAAGTATGAGAAGGGGTGGGAATATTTCGCGAAATCAATGACCGCCATGGTAGAATCCACTATTCTGTGCATACTCAAGCCCCGTATATTCGTTTATTGTTTGTTGTTCCACCGAGTAGCAGCTATAGTGGACAAATGGCCGGGCTTAAGTATGCATGGATATTTGATTCTAACATGCAAGTCACTGAATTCGCCAAATTTACCATCTCTAAGTATGAGTTTGTAGTACGCCTGGATTGTTGCTCAATATGGTGTGACAATCAACGCGCACTGGATATTCGACAGGATGGTGAAAAATCTCGTACGTCATCGCCAAGCTTGTACTGAAGTCGAATGCCTTCACTTTGAGAAACTGTTATTAGTTCGTAACATTTTCTGCCATTAAAATAACTTTTAAGACAGGACAGCTTAAACGTACTTACGTCCATATCTCATTTTGCTGGTCTCACAGGCTACGTGTCCTTTGTATCAAAAACATCTGAGTAAAGGCACATTTTCCAGTTACAAACTTGCAAGCTTTTACTGAAACAGCCCGTTTATTCTGCTGCTCTATGTTTAAGGTGGGGTATTGAATGTCATGGTGAAATTAACTGGTTCATTGATTGTTTAGGGTTATTTAAAATATATTTTATACATCTCTTTGGTAAAATACAGTTCGTAGTTATAACTTATAAAACCGTACCATCTTATATTTAATTATGACCTAATTAGTTCAGAAATAATTTTTAAATCATAAATATAGGCTCGCTGTTTTCTCTGTTTTAAAGTCATTGAGTAACATGTACATAAAGATCAGTGACTAAATCCGAAATCATTTTTAATTGTAAGGAATTTTCTTCAAAGGGTTTTAAAAAAGGCCGTTGCTATTTTTTTTTTTTAGGGGAAGGTGTCCCAGAACCAGGGAATGAAGTGACACCGATCCTTCAACCCCAACAAAGCTTAGGAACCGAGTGTTCCTCCACCGGAAAAATTAGGATTACGAGGTGAAAAATTGTGCTATTTAAGCAAAAAAGGTAAGAGAGTTCTGTAATCCATGGATTCTCATTGCCAAAGTTTTGATGAATGGTTTAGCAGTTACAGCATTATAGTTCTAAATCTTAACATTTAAATTTACGCAGTTAGTATACGTACAACTGTACTATTAACTTACAGAAAAATAACCATTGTTCAAAACTGTATCACACATTTTCGGGGAGGGGTTTTTCAACCCCCAAATCTTCACCTCCTCACTCCTGAAAGCGGCACTGTTTGCAGACATGAGGCTCCTTCACATACCGCGTCCAATCAAGAGATGTTGGCGAATGGGCCTTTCATGGTCATTCACGTCGACGACGGCTTAGCGATGTTGGCCCGGTGGTCGACGTGTAGAATAAGCAACAGCGATATAGAGTAAGCACCATATACAAGCTCGCTTTGTTACAGTTCACGAGCCGCCCCTGCCACACTTTCGTATTGGTGTCCTTGACTTAACATTTCCATTGATGTTTCGTTCGGTTGACGCGTACCTACTATTACAGTAGGGTTTGGGAAGAGAGGTTGCATAACAAGCAGGCGTTTGTTCTGTACTTGCGTTACGTTGCTTCATCGTTATACAACTGCCTCTAAAAAGTAATTCTGAAGTTGACGTTACACTGTAAAAAAAACTTCCTAAATGTTTAGGAAGTAAGTTACAGTATAGGACAATTGCCATACTTCAGCATTGTAAAAGTCTGAGAACTTTTGTATACATTTGACTGTTTTATAAAAACGCTTAGAAGTGCTACCGTGATTGTCTGGGAAACGATTGTACCGTACCTCCTTTCTTAGCGCTCCTATACGCATGTGTGGCAAATTTACAAACTATTTTTTAAGAGTGTACATTAAATTTGTAATGGATACACCATATCTAAGTATACTACTTTACTGCGTGAAAAATTGGTTGTTTGATAGGCTTCATTATACCATGTCTATATCTGAAGCTCTTCTACGGTTATTGGCGTGTACCTATTTGACTGGGATAATTATAACACTAGTGTGCCGCTTCTGAATATTCGTAATTCGTAGGGCTAGGAATATTTCGCGAGTTCAACGACCAACATGCTAGAATCCATTAGCCTGTATATACCGAAGTCTCTCAATTTGTCCATTACCTGCTACTCATTCAGACAGCAAACAATGAACGAATAGACGGGGCTTGAGTATGCATAGGACATTGGATTCTAGCATGCAGGTCCTTGATCTCGCGAATCGTTCCTAGCCCTGGTAATTCGTCACTAAACAACTACATAACGTTCCACAATACGCAGGCTACTATATTGTTTTGCAAAATACGGTGGCACGAGAGATTACTACGATTATCCACTATCTCTATGTATTACGTTCAGTTCAACACGCCTCTGGTTATGCGGACAGCGAGAACGTACAGCAGTGATAAAACACCTTCTCAACACACGTCACTCGTCTACGGCTGTCCGATTTTCTTTCATTTTTGTGCTTTAGCATGAGTTGAAGTTTCGTAGTCTCGTCAATCGCGAGTAACGTGAGCATTGTGAAGACTACCGATTAATAAATTTTTTTTATGTAATGCACAATTTGTTAATATTTCACGGTACTCAAACTATAGCTAATGGTTAAAGCTAGGAAAAATTCGCGAGTTCAATGCCCCGCATGCTAGAATCCAATGTCCTATGCATACTCAAGCCCCATCTATTCGTTCATTGTCTGCTGTCTGAATGAGTAGCAGGTAATGGACAAATGGTAGGGCTTCGGTATACACAGGATAATGGATTCTAGCATGTTGGTCGAACTCGCGAATTATTCCTAGCCCTACTAATGGTACCACAAATAAATACACATTTCATTACTATTCTTCACAGCACTGTTTCAAAAATGCTCACTTCACTGTGCACAGCCTATAGCTAAAGAAATGAAAAACTCTCCATTTCAAATTAAATTTCGCAACAAAATTTCCCGACCATTACCCAAAACGTAAAGGGCAATATTAATTCTACGATCGGTGTAACCTAACGCGCTGGTCTTAAAGAATTATTTAAAAATTACTTTCAAAAAATTTCACCTACCACAAACTAGTTGAAAATTATATATTCTGACTAAGAAACTCTTTGTTATTTAAATAGCGTTCATAATAGAAACTAAAACCGTTATTCTGGACATACGCAATTGCGAGCGAATGCTGCGTGTTGCGAAATAAAACCACAGTAAAAATTAAAATGAAAGCTTGTATTATTATTTTTAATATGAGTTTTGCTGAAACACGGTAATATTCGTTTGCAATGGCGTATGCCTAAAAAAACTGTTTAGTTTCAAATACCAACAAACCTTTCCCAAAAATTGTTCTAAGTGCCTAATAGTGATATATGAAGGAGAATATTCTAGTCCATGTTCCGTTTATGCAATATCTTTAGTAATTTGTGCGTCACTAGGATCATGTCACAAACCAATTAACGACGTGATATTTAGTTATTTATAAATGTCGCCTGTCGAACTGTCGTGGTTCATTCACGAAATGACGACAGTCAATTACGATACAATTAATTTTATTGGTCGAAAGTAAATTTTGCATTGCAGTCGTTGTATTTGATTTGTTTGATGCTACATTGTAAAGTGAAAGTTCTTCTTTACTTAGGCCTATAGGACATTAATTCCTGCTCAGCACATCTCAACTCGTAAATCTCTTTTATGTCTGTGATAAATTTTTAAAGTATATTCGGTGGTGAAACTCAATATAGACATGCTGTATGTTGACTGTCCCATTTATTGTTTTATTATTACCAACACTTTTGGGAATACTAGTTTCCAATGTAGTATTACAAATAATTATTCTAAAATTCAAAACAAATTGTTTGGGAACCACGCAATTACAGCAATACCCGTATTAAATTACAACATTTTTTGTTGTTAAATTCAACTAATATCTTATATATTTAGATCATTTACCTGCTAATCATTAAAATATTTTGCCAACCAAATTTACAAATATTTTTATAGAAGTACAAAATATTTTGTGGTATGTGACAGGGTGCTCGAGTTGGTTTCGTTTTACCTCAAACACTATTAGAAACGTTAGTTAATTTTGTTATATATTTTTATGAAGTTACAATACGTTTCGCTGATTTAAGAATTGCCAGATTATTCATCAGTGCACCGAAAAACTGTTCCAAGAGAAGGATTGATTTACAAACTTTGTTTATAAAATTACAAAAGTGTATATTGAGTAGTAGTGGAATTGTTGGCAATGTTAAAAGGTTATATTTTAAAGTTCTTGTTATTGTAAGTTTAGTAGGAAAATAATTACAGTGTTACTCAGAAAAACGATTACTTTCTACTATGAACTTATATGCACAGATATGAAACCACGTAATATGATGTAAACCACGACAGTATAATATTTCTACAAATATTTCCACAACACGTTAAGTCTTTTTTCAGGATAGAGAAAACAGAACTTGTTACAAGCAGGTCTCGTTTGTAAAGTAAAGCAGTTTTCCGACGAGACAGATGTCGGCAATGGTCCCTGGACGGACGACGTGTTTGGTTTGAACAAGTGTCGTGATTACAGAGCAAGCGCCCACGGCAAAGTGTTAAATAGTTCGAAGAAAGGGAACGGGAAGGCAGTTGCTCTTTGTCCGTGATGAGGACTCGCCAGCTGAATAGCGAAGGTCACCACGGTGAGAATTACAAGCGAGCGTGAGCGGGTATTATGCAGCGTTCCGTGAAGGATACAAACGATCTCGCCCGACTGTTCTGCGCAGACTGGATGTTCGCGCACTGCTGTGCCTCGACCAGAAGAACTGGGGCATTTCAAATTGAGCATCACTACTGTACCCGGAATTACTGTTTTTGTGTAGTTGCGTTGTTTACAAACACACACTTAAACTATGCCATTACCACGCTCTAGTATAATACATTACCCTGCTATACAGAGTGTCAAGAAACAACCGTGTAATAATCACACCACGCTAATCCTGGGCTTAATTGGAGGCGAAAGTGCTGGTGGCAAAATGTTGTATGACAACATTTTACATGCACAGTGTGGTAACACTGCACGCGTATAGTCCCCTCTTGCACTCCACGTCCAGGTATTACTTTATGTATGTTACGTCACGTAATCACAGTATTATGTTTGGACTGCACGGGATTTTAACCTACACCTATAATATGCAGGTCAGAACAGTAGGAGTAAGATATATGTGGATTTTACGGTCACAATGTGGCAACACTGCACTGAGATAGTCCCCTCTTGCGCGCCACGTCCAGATATTATTTTATGTATGTAACGCCAAGTAAACGTGGAATAATGTTTGTACTGCGCGGGATTTTAACCTGCACCAGTAATATGCAGGTCAGAACAGTAGGAGTAAGATATATGTGGAGCACGAGAAGGAACTAACTATATTGCTATGTTGCCACACTGTGCATGCAAAATGTTGTTATACAATATTCTGCTACCAACATTTTCGTCTTTCAATTTAGCCCAGGATTCGCGTGGTTGCTTGTTATGCGGTTATTTCTGGAGACCTTTAACACATAAATTCATAACGTCTTACCTATACCGAGGACGCGATTATACATATAGTATATTCTCGCCTTTCCTGAGTCATCAGGTAATGCCGTGAGTAAATTTGGCTACTCATATCGAAGGCATTTTTACAGTGTCAAATCGCTATAGCTATATATTTTTTTTTAAAGTAATTTCAGTGATAATATTGCTGACCTATAAGTGTAAAATTAAAGGCACGGGGAAAGCCCTACCTTTAAGGTGGTTCATACGCAGCCATATTCAATTAATGAAAAGTTTGCCCAACCGTGTGTTTCCAATGTGTGTTGTACATTTGACCACGATCGTGTATCGTTTAAGTATAACACGAATGGACTCGCGTTATTAATCCGCCTTGTAGAACTGGTGGTTGAATTGTAAAAAAAATTTCGTTTAGAGAGAGCCAAAAATTAGACTCACTTTAAAATTCTATTTGTCTCAAAATATTAATTTTTTTAACGGATAGGAAGATTGGCCATTTTTAATGAGAACTGATTACTTTCAGTTTGTAATTTTATACTTTAGTTCAATTTTATGGGCTAGATACGACGTAATGTCGTACTACTGTAGTGGCCACTGTAGTAGCTCGAAGACAATAATCACTTTTCCTATTCAGCGGTTTCCCGTCACAAAATAATACATATTTTGGCGTTTCAACAGTTCCAGAAAACTAACAATGCTTTTATGTTTACTATGGCATGACAAAAATGTTTATACGTCCCCTAAATGAGATTTTAAATCAAGAAAACTGATAAATCCACCTGGGTAAGGATTCATTTATATTGTCCAAATTTTTCAGTTTTATATAGTACTTTAATTTACCAGGTATCTGTTTGATATATGTTTGGTCAAATTTGACATTTTTTTTGGCAGTAATTTGTGATAATTCGTGATTTGTGGCACAATTCAAGACGTTTTTGTTGCAAAATGAGCCGGAAACGTCCATTAAACCATTTATACTATACAGTTAGTCTTGCATTGAGCAACAATTTACAAAATATTACAAATTATTGCTCATAAATAGCTGTCAACTTTTACCAAACTTATATCAAGCAGAGTATACCCGGTTTATCCCGTTCGCTGACAGTGCTGCCTACTTTTAAGAATACGCGTCTGTCGCACGTCATTCGTCTTGCCATGCATATGTTTACACTGTGGTATTTAAAGTGAGATACTGTTGCCATCGTGAAACAATTTACTTTTTTATTGTAACATTTAAAACAGATAAATTTTGGTCTGCAAAATTTCGGAAGCCGTAGAATATTATGCAAACTTAGTGGGCAATTAAAAAATTTACATGAATTAATTTGTTTCATTAATTTGATTGTGGGATTGAAAAAACTATAATAAAATATTCTGCCTTCAATTCGGCAAGCCATATTGATGAGATTTACTGGTTTCATGTTAAAGGTAAACGGTCAACCAAATAAAAATTTTCTCCCCGTCATTGTCTAATGTATGAAAATTTATGTGAAATAATCGATGACAGCAAGCACTAAGTTTTAAAGCTTATGGGATGTTGCTGCCTTGTGTTTACTGCAGAAAGTTTTACAAATATTCTTAAAATGTAAACATGCTAAATCAATAATCAAATATTCAGACAGAAGCTTAAATAGCGTTATTTTTAGTGCATTCCATGGTAAATACGTGAATTTCAACGACTTGTAACTTTACAATTTCAATACATGCATTATTGAAGCACAGTTGATGAATGTACAAACGTTACATTTTCTCGGATATTTGGTGAATATGCAAGTAAAGAGTGTAGAATGGAGTGGTTTACTTACTGTTAATAAAGAAAATTTATTTTTAATATTGACAGAAAACATCTCCACCTACACTGTAGCGAAAGTTTGAAATTATGCATTTCATTACGTTAGCAAAGGAAGGTCTGTTTCCAAGTACTTTGAAGAGAATCAGTTAGTTGTCTCTCAAAGCCGCGACGATTGAATCCAAGGGCCGTCTTGGGATTACCTGGAGCGTTGTTTGCTGGCAACAGCCACTTAGCCGATGAGCAAACGTCAACTATTTGCCATACTACGAGAATAATGGAATAAAATATCATCTACTGTGTTGTATAAGTAAAGTAGAACCCATCCCTAAGTGTTAACACTGTAATGACAGTTCAAATAGGTCCTGGTTCAACTTACGCCTTTGGAACAACAATAATGGGTGTTTTTGGCTTTGACGTGTTGGCATATTTGTTCATGATATTTATGAGGAAGTTCTTTAAATATTGACCCATTAGGTAACGTTCTACAACTAATAACGGTAATAAATGAAAGTGGCGTTTAAGACAGAAATAAAATTTTAGGCTAGTAGGGTAAGCTGTTCTCTTTCACTGAATGAAAATCTTATCTTTCTAGCTGGCAATGACATGTGAAATTACCGATGTGATATTTTCGATCGAAATTGTAAGAATGACTACGAATTATTTTATTCCTGGCACCCACACTACTCGCCTGTTTCCAATGTCAAAATGACGCTCAAATATTAATCTGACTAAAATAATCACACAAAAGTGTTTCCCGAATAATAAATCATCATATAAATTGTTCAATGACAAAGAATAAATTTTTAATTTGGCACAAAAATAAATTTAAGTTGTTTCTTGAACAAACATGAATAAAACCGGATGTTTTAAGCCAAAATAAAGTTAGATTGGGATACAAATAAATGCTTATACAAACGAGGCTCGGGAATAGAAACGCATATTTACAAAAATCAATAATTTACAATTATATTTCTATGTAACGCCTCTAAATTTCATGAATAGTCACTCATATGCATCACTAAATTGACAAGTATTATCTTTAAACTCTCGTATTATTTTGTGTTCTAAGATCTCAGCATGTGCAGATTTGCCTGCTCGCAGTTCACCATTGGATAAGTGTTGTGTCTTTGTGTGTGTGTGTGTGTGTGTGTGTGTGTGTATATATATATATATATATATATATATATATATATATATATATATATAGCGACCGTTGAGACCTTCCTGTGGCCAATTCATGGTCACAGAAAAAGTACAGCAGAAACAAGGGACTTAAACACTGCTCCCCTCTGGATATTTTTTTTTTTTAATCTAACGAAGCAAGTATCAACCGTCAACATATTTTTATCTTGTCGAATACTTCAAATACATGTGTTAAACAAAATATGAAGTATCAAAATATTTATATACCTTTTTTATTTATTTTAATTAATTTATGATTAAAATAAATCAGCATAAAACATAAGTACACAAGTTTACATAACGATATTTCAGAAATTACTTAAGATCTCGAAATATTTGGTTGCTAACTCAGATATACACGATTACCTAATCATGACTAAATATCCAATTTACTAATACAACTTGTTATAACATTTTGTTACCATCTACTCTTGTTTCTCATGCTTGTTTAAATTACGAAGCTCACTCATTTTATAGAAATACAAAAACATACCTACAGTACTACGAACTCTAGGAAATCATACCCTGCTTAGCCATTAAAATTTTAAGATAAGTTTCTTCGCTAACATATGCAAACACAAGTGAAAATCAAGATTGATAAAGGTGCAGCAAATCCTATCATAATCATTAAGAGAACTTAACTTCCTACCGCCAATCAAATGGCATAACAAGGAAGCTTCAATTTGAACCAAAGTACACAATTCTCAATATCTTATTTTTATTCTTATTATTTTTATTACTACGCAACTTACAATGCCTAACCTCCTAGCCACTTCACGCCTAACCAAAAGTATACCATACTTAACTAAAAAATAGCAGCTTCATCCCCCAAGCCTGTTTTCCGAGCCAGCAAATAATCCTGTCATAAACAATACTCCCTTCACTCCCCTACTTTCTCAGGAAGGTGGTAGGGTCCAGATTTAAAATAAAAGTCAGTTGAAAACTCACGTCGCGCATTGGTGATTGGAGCTCAGATGACCAGAAGCTTCTCCGAAATTACCTAGCAACATTGGTAAGTTCACTTCCTCTGCTGCATCGCCATTTCCCCTCTCTGCTAACGTCACAGCGGAAGTCAAACAACACACTGACTACCTGCCTGGAGCTGCGAACACTGACACATATCGGCGATCGCAAAAGTATGGTATTAAAATTACATAACATTTCAACGTCTATCCACTTCACGGGAATCCATGCCATCGTACACAAATACCAGGAAAACAAAACATACAATAACCCAAATATATGCGCTAGGCTAAAATATTCCTGCGACCCGATTTCAAATAGACACCGCTTATGTAAAGCCCAAGATACATTTTCGGTGACGTTTGTATTTAATTTAATAACTGAACACAAAGTAAACATTTAGTAATTATTTGGGTTTACACGTTTGCAGGCTCATTGAAATTCTTAACAAATGAACATAATTATTATAGCTTCAAATCAAGGTTTTCTCAGTGTTTGTCATAATGCGTTAGCATACTTTTTGTACTACCAGAGAAATTAGTTACTTATCACAATTTATTAAATATTTCAAACCTAAGTCCTCAAATAACTAACCTTATCTCGTTTGTAAATGTATCTCAAAACTGAATTAGAAAATTGACATACTTTCTGCTCTTCTTGTGTGAGTAACTCAGTTTATTGCAAAAACTTTCTACCTACGGGCGAAATCAGCTCTTTTTGCTCGAAGAATAGTGTAATTTCACCTTCGGATGATTCGCCGTGAAATGTGCTTCCATAATATTAACATTTAAAAATATATAAAGTAGCAGGCTTTTTAACGTTAACTTTGAACGACGTCCTTACAGCAAGGTTGGCAGCAAACAAGGAAAAGTAAGTGAATAACTAACTCGTTGAGGCACGGTGAGCTACATCGAGGACATGGCGTACAAAAAGTGGTTTTGTTGTTCCAGCTACACTCAACAGGAAAACAGCAGCATTTTGTAAGAAGTCATGTGTTGTTGCTACATTCTACTTCGATCAGTAGTTATTTACAGCACACAGTATGAAGCATAACACACGTTACTCATTGATCCTGAGGTCTATAAGAGTAATACAAAATACAATTATAAAATGTGTATTGAAACATAAGAATTAGGTACCGAGCGAGGTAGCGCAGCGGTAACACGTTGGATTCGCATTCGAGAGGGCCCGAGTTCGATCCCCGGCTCCGACCATCCTGATTTAGGTTTTCCATGGTTTCCCGAAATCGTTCCAGGCGAATGCTGGGATAGTTCCTTAGAAAAGGCCATGGCCGACTCCTCTCTCAACTCTTGCCATTGTACCAAGTTGTGTGTCGCCGTTCTAGTGACCTCACTGACAACGATACGTAAAGTCCAGTTACCTTCGGTATTTGCAACCAATAATTGTGTAACGTAGTGTTAAGCAGAACTCGTCCGGAAATACAGTTTGCCACTCTGTTTACCAGTAGCCGTATTTGTGAGTCTAGTGCACGGTCGTAGAAGAACAGGTCTGGACACTCGCCTATCTAACAATGTATTTTGGCTGTAGTTCGTCAAGTTACCGAGAATGTCGTACTTTTTGGCGCTGTTTTCCGGGCGGTCGGACTCAAAACTCCGTCCACTTTTTTCCATTGTTAAATTTATAAAGTAAATAAAGATTGCTGGAGCCTTTTCTTAAAATTGTGAGCGAAGAAAGTATTTCATAAATTGATAAAAAAATACGTTTTGACAAATTGTTTATCTTAGCGGAAAGGAAGTGGGCGGAGTTTAGTCCGACCGCCGTAACATCAGCGCCAATAAAACTCAATATTCTCGGTAACTTGGTGAACTACAGCCAAACAACAAGGGGGTCAAGTTTCCAGGCGCGTGTGCAGACCTGTTCTTCTACGACCGTAGTCTAGTGTAAGATCAGGTACAGTGCCCGTTTGAAGCAGACGCCATCAAGCCATGTATGCGTTCATTGCGAAACTTGTTGCAGCGTTTCAACATCCTGCTTACACACGAGGGTAAACTGAATGTCCAGTCATTGCCGTGCGGATGAGGTGGCTGTGACTCTGTGGAGTCATCGCATGTTACACATAGACGCATTATTTTCGACTCGTCATGTGTTTGTAATACTACGATGTCTACAATCACATGACTGTCGTTGCACGATACTCTTACGAACCACTAGTACGCAAAATAAAAACCATATTTATGTAAGCTGATAGTTGACCTTATTAGAAATTCGTAAATTGTGCCCTATCCCGAAGAGTCTTAAAGAAATGTTTGCCGTTCACTGACTTATAAACACCTACACACACCTGCTAGGCTCTTAACTGTTATTGTTTACGCTCTTTGTCATACATTCAGAGAGCGTTGGTGCGTTTTATGAAAATATTCTTTTCAGTCATAATAATATCGTACCCTGCATTTAATTTCCTGTTAATGGCCTTTCTTGTTTCATTCGTTGTGTTGCATTTTTCGCCCATGTCAATGTACGTGAATGGTTAAGGAAGCTTTATACTGTACCACGAAGCATTTCTTCCGTAAATCCACCTGGCAGCTGATATTTTTAATACAATTTTGATATGTCTAAAGTTGCCGAATAATGTGAAATTTCGTGATTGCGACTGAACGTTACAAAATTAATGTACGTTTTTTGTTTGGTCCTATGTATAGAGTATGTCAGGCAATTCGGTGATACGAACTGCACTATTTGAATAAGTGACCAAAGCTAAGCAGAAAATAATATTTAGTAAAAAGTCGCCAGCGGCATAGTTTACGAGATAGGTCCAAAATACCAGGAAGCAGAATATAGGATAGGTTGTTCACACTACCGTGAAATTGTTCTCGTAAACAAAGGGCCTGACGACTCTTTTTACCAGCGAGTACTTTCCTTTCAGTTTTAGTGAGAAATTCACGTCGTGTAGCCCACATTTACGAACTACCGTACCGTTTTCTCCCACTTCCCTTTTAAGCCTACTTTCTGAAGGAAAGAGTAGGCTTATGAGTAGAAACAATGGTAAATCACGTTGATTGTTTGCTAGGCTCCAACATGCATATATATATATATATATATAAAACACTGAAGGATTTGCACCTATGTTGGCTATCGTTTATATGAAGCACTGCGTCCCTCTTCAACAGTTTTGACACAGTACGTGTGTGATTTGCCAGAAAACTGTTCACACGTGTCACTATTGAGATACTACAGTTTATTGGTGACTATGTTAAATATTTTCGCCATTTTCCAGTGTGTCTACTTGTGAGATCACCTTTCTGTGTGTGTCTGTATGTGTGTGCGTGTAGGTATCCGTGTGTGTGTCCCTCCGTAAAAATGTTTAAACCATTCGCGCGAATTTCATCAAGCGTTGTAGGCATATAGTACATGGTAACCTGACTTGACTTTTATATGTTACGTTTACGCTCCTTTCTTATTTTCAAAATGATGGCCATTTTAACATGTTTCGATCAAGCTAGATTATGAGGAACCGTACTTTAGAATTTCATCAAACTTGGTACACATATACTACATACATAGCTAACTGTAATTCTGTTATCTCGTTCAACTTATATTCATATTTTCCAAATGGCGGCCATTTATACATAGTTAACATACTATTACATATCTTAGGAAACATTTTTCAAAATTTCATCAAACTTGATATACATATACTGCATACAAAACTGTCTACACTTTTGTGAATTTCATTCATTCTGTGTTAATATTTTCAAAATGGCGACCATTTTTATACTTTACTATAGCATTACATATCATAGAAATAATTTTTCAGATTTTCATTTAACTTTACTGCATACAAAGCTTACTTTACTTTGTGTATTTCGTTAATCATTTATTCATATTTTCGAATTGGCAGCCATTTTTACATGTTAAACATAGCATCCCATATCTTTGGAAATATTTTTCTGAATATCATCAAATTTAGTATACGTATACAAATTAGTAAACTGACTTAATTTTCTATATTTTAGTTACCCTGTTTTATATTTAGGTAATTGCGGCAGTTTTTTTAGTTTGACATAACTGAGAAATTTTTTCCTTATATTTAATAATCTTGGTTCACATATACAGCTTGAAAATTTTACCTGCCTTTTGATTACGTTTTTCGTTCACTTTGTGTTAACGTTCTCTAAACTGTAATCATATTTTAATGTTCAGAATAATTTGACATATCTAAGGTAATATTTCATTTTAGAATTTTACTAAACTTAGTACACATTAGCATACTGACTTGATTTTTGTGTGTTTTGTTAATCATATTTTCAAATTTGTTTTTATCGCGGACATGTTTTATAATAGCATAAGGTGACGTATTTGTGGAAATATTTTTCCGAAGTTCATTATTTTTTGCACGCATATTATACTTAGTTAGTTGGCTGGACTTTGTGTATCTCGTTTATCCTTGGGTAATATTTTGAAAATGGCGGCCATTTTTATCTTTATAATAGAGCGACATCACAGAAAATTTTTCCCCGGTTTTATTAAACTGCGAACACGTATATTACTCAGTAAGCTGACTTTTATTTTGTATATTTCGTTTATCATGTGTCTACATTAATAACAATGTTTGATATTCCTAGATGAACGTAAACGAATTTAACTTTCAGGGTTAATTTGCACCCATATTGAGGAAATTAGGCTTATCAGTTGAGCTGGTAAATTCTTGTTTATTAATGAAACTTTCCTCCAAAAACAAGGGTCTAACGACTTTTTGCCAAGCCGTATTTTTTATTTAATTTTATATCATAATTGCATGGTACAATCTGTATCTGCAAATTAACCAACACACTGCTATTTACAGACATGGAAAAAATGTATTGTTTGTTTTTAATGTGGCTATAAAACAACTTCGTTGGCTGTGTCCTCTGCTGTAACGCCCACCAGAAATCCGGTACAATGTTATTACAATTTTTTATCTGGGTTTCCAAAGAACAAAACGCTGGCATATTACGTAATTGACGAAAACTGTTACTGTTCTCACGCTGTGGTTCGTTTTGCTCTTGTTGCAACACTGGCTGTCGTGACCAAAGAGTATGGAAGGGAGAAAGAGAGTCAGTTCACTGCCAGGTTAGACCTCTTTGCTTATTTCTGTTGTGTTTTTGGCTCGCTAATACTTCCAGAGGTACCAACCACGCAGCATGAAATTCTATCTGAAATAATGTGGCGTGCATTGGCCATGTTTGTTTACATCGTTTGCAACAAGAGTGTGCTAGTATCGCAATCTCGTCGTTGGTGGAAATAAAAGTATTGGTAAAGGCGATGCCGTATATTAAATGTGTGTGTGTAAATTGTCTTTGTGACTTGTTTTTAATTTGTAAGACCACAAAAAAAAATACCTTGCGGGGTTGCGGATTTGAACTTATTTCCCTGTAGTTTCCACACGCCCTTTACCACTCGACTATCAGTACACACTTGAAAAATTGTTGCTATGATTAGTATATAAGTAATCTTTGCGTATTAAAAAAAAATTCATCTTTTCATTAGAATGGTCTGTTAAATATTTCTTTGAAACTTTATATTATACTGTAAAAATTTTGTCTATCATGTCTGAACTTTGTAAAGGAACGAAAAACCTTCGTATTATTATTATTATTATTATTATTACCGGTACGCGAATTAATGGATATCGTATAATTTAATAAATTGAACATATTAAGTAATTTTACTCAATCAAACGTCGCACTAACTATATTTTTGTTTTAACATTTCAACATTAAAATTATGTTTACTCTCGTCTAATTTAAAATTCGTAACGGCTTTCACAAGTTTGACCAACGACGGCAGTGTAATGTTTAGTCAGGAAGCCCAACTCAACGCCATAAATAATCGTTGGAGAATTTTCTCTATTTACTTTAAAACCCTTTAAACCCTTTAAAAACCTTCGATTTCAAAAAGTAACTTCTATTTCATTTACAACAGCATTAATATCGTTAAAATGCTTTAAGTTGCAAAACAATACTTCCAACTTTGAATCACATGTTGATGTTGGTACAACCGGAATCGTTAGTCGTCAATAAGAGAAGCATTTGCCCTATCTAGTGACAGGCCCCTGGTCGTGACTGCAGCTGGTCCTCCCAGGGGTGCTTCCCGCGTGAGCACGTCACTGCGTGGCTTTCTAACCGGAGCGGGCCGCCTGTTTAGCGGGAACCCCCCACGCTCACGCAGAAAAACCTCCGCGGACAAGAACCTTCCACGTCGGCACGTCCAGTCAGTGCTTGCCGAGACTTGGTGGCGAACACACGTTCACCGATACGCATTACTTCGAGCCATGGCTAGCTTGCTGGCCTTGTTAGGGCTGTTGGCAGCCCTGCTGCCGGCTGTCTACCCCGCCAGGGTAGTCTGCTACTACGACAGCCGCTCTCACTACAGGGAAGGTAACCAAACATTCTGAATCACGTCTACTCTTAGCTAAGTTTCATTCAACGACAAGTTAGAAAACTCATTGTAACTGTTTGGGCTAGGGACAATTTCTGCCACTAGTTGCGCTGCTATCGGCAAGGTTCTTAATCACATGAAATTTTTCTGGTTTTAAAGATTTTGTGACGGCAAAAATTATTTACTATTTGTAAAATTACATTAAAAGCGGTAAGAACATTGTTTTTCAATAAAAAACATTTAAATCTAGTTATTTTTCTTTTTGTCTAGCCTAGCTAACGTTTATTCTACTAACATCGCTCATATTGTTGCTCCTTTACCGACTCCGGCGCAAATATCGTTTACCAAAACACCATTAGTAAAATTACGATTCATTTATATATATTCATGCGACTGTTAAGCTGGTTTTTATTGCAGGCCATGGCCAATTCCCTCAAAATTTCCAATTGTTCTGAGGATTTTCTTTGCTCTCTTATGACCTTGCTGTCAACGAGACGTCTGGTCGTATCAACCATCATTCTAGTTTCTTTTTAAACCTGGACTTCGCTCACTTGTTCTGCTTCTGTCTTCGTAATAAGTAAATGGTTATATTATCTTCTGTATTAATGTCTGTATATGTTGACTAAGCACAATAATGGTCTCGTAATATATTTAAGTATGATTTCCTATTTTATTTCGTATTGTGTCGACTAGACAATGGTCTCCGTATTATACGCGAACATATCGTGTACTCTAGAAATAGCTGCATTGGTCTCGTGGTTACATTTCTTCGTTCGAGATACTGTTACTTGGGTTAAATACATGAATTAAAACTGTAAATTTTTTTAGCTTGCTGCTTAACTACTTGTTGGTATCTCATTCAACGATAAAAATACATTTTTTTTCCTTCTAATTTTACTTCCCGCGCTGTTTATCAATAAGTTGTAAATTGTTTAATAATGTACAATTTTGATTAATATGTGCAGCGTTGTCACCTGAGTGGATTAAAAGAAGCTGTATTAAACTTATTATTGCTTACTGCTAGTCAATGAATAATATAACTGCTAGTTATACTTGAAGAGTTGTTGTATGGAATGTTATGCTAATTACACTGCAAAATTATTCACATACCACTCCATTTAGAAGGCTACGTGTTCAGTTATTTGGGCTCGTATACTTCTGATTTCACGAGACGTTAACAAAGTACAGCTGCGTTGCAAGGCAAGAGCAATTATACAGGAGAAATATTGCATTACCAGAAATTATTCAACGGTTGATGGGGTTGTTTATTTCCATGCAAATTTTCCCGCAGAAATGGAAAATTTGGTTTCACACATTACTAACTCACGCCATAAAAACATCGTAAAAATATTAAAAAGAAATTAATTTGGTATTATTTTCCAACATCTTTCTATGTTGCCTAAGAAGTGTGGCTGGAGAAACGTGAGAGGAGAAGTGAATTGTATGAAGATGAAAATTGCTTCCAAGGAGCTAAAATGGAGAAAGGGAAATGAGCTAGCATAAATCAACTCAGAGTCTTAACTTTTGCAGATAAGTCTCAGGAGACTACACTCCAGTTGCGTAGCGAAGAAAATTTAGTCCCTCGGCTACATTAAAGCTGTTCGGAAATGCGCTCGATGTACAAAGGTCAAGAGTCCAAAACTTTGGATCTAAAATAGGTTAAGAAATATAACAAATCAGAGTTATTATTCCTTGTGAATTGCTGTTAAAGTCATTTATAAAATATATTGAAAGTTTATAAAGAATTAAAAATGTTTCTAACTTTCATTCAGGTTGCATTTTTTTTTCTCTAATTTACAAATACCTTGTCTACAAGAGTGAAAAATAGCAACGTAACAATTGAAGGTTCGGCATCAGTTGTCATATTGATAGAGACGGGAAAAATTCGCATGTTCACTGACGTGTAGGCTAGCCTCCAAGAACATGTATGTATTCAAGCAGACATTATCTGCTCACTGGCTGCTCGATGACGCAGTGATGTGGGCCTGCATTTAGTTGCTTCTGGGTTAAGCGACTTCCAGGGGATGTCAAATAAGACACGGGCAAATAGCGTAAGTGGCACGAACTTACAGTTGCTGTAATTCTAGCTTGGGGTCAAAAGAAAACGCGAATTTTTCAGGTCTCTATGTGAATTATTTTATTTTTCGCTCTTATGCAATTCTGAGAAGAAAGATGTACAATTTGCTACTATAATATCAGTTCTATTTACCTTGCGCTAAAATAAAAGCATCACAGTTGAACTTTTAACGTATATTTAAGCCGCAATCAGTCTAGCAAATTATGAACATAAAAAAATTGCTGTACTGGTTGCAACTTAAATATACATTAAAAGTTCAACTCTAATGCTTTTACTGTAGCGCAGGTAAATATAATTTGTGTTATAATAGCAAATTTCACAATTTACGTCTCAGAATTTCGTGAGAGCGAAAAATAAAATAATTCAATATGTCGACTGATTACGGGCCTTAAGGATACAGAAAGACGACACAAAAATATAACAATTAAACGAAACAAAAATTGAAATGGCAACAAAATTGACGAGGAAAACAACGCCAACACAAAGTACAAGAGACACGAATGTATGTGAACACAGACGGCACAAAAAAGAACCACAGACGAAAAGTATTCAGTTCTGGAATTACTTTTGTTGATTACTGTTGTATTTTTTGTTGTTACTTTCGGAAATTGCACGTATGTTATGTGTTTTTGACAACAGCTAATACGGGTTGTATTTTTTTTTTTTTTTTTTTTTTTTTGCTATTTGTCTTACGTGTTTTTCTGCAGCACAACATTCACTCGCAATGGCGACGTCGCTAAAAACAGTTCAGTTTATAACACTAATTCACTGCATGAATCTTTCGAAGACCACGCTATATGTTTTTACTGAACAACTTACTCAATGCGATCTCTGTGTGGAAATTTGAACTCTAGCGGAGTAGCGTACGTAAGAGGAAAATTACGACAGAAAGAAAAAAGTAATATAATTTTCTGTTGACATGTAACAAGTTTAACTGTGCAGTCATTGTATGTAAACCTAAATTAGTTGCTATAAAATGTTTTGCAAAATATATATATATATATATATATATATATATATATATATATATATTTTTTTTTTTTTTTAATATCTGTTTCATTACATAATAATTCAAGAATTTTTTTAATGCTAAATATTTGTAAATACGTTTAGAAAGTAACTTTTAACCTCACAATGAGTGAACCTACAGTTTATTAGGATTAATTGTACGTGATTTTTTATATTCGGGCGTTGTCTTCAAAAGTGTTCAGGTAATCGTACACCACTCATACCAGTATTTGATCATGAATTACGATTGTTTTATAAATAAGCCTGCCGTCACGAATAAAAACTAGGGTATACGACCGGTCAGGTAACTCAGGGAGGGGAATAATGGCCTCGTTTTATTGCCTAACAGCTGGCCGTGAAACACGATGTCGTAACTGTAGTGAGTCACGCGGCTCGAGACACAGCCATTGTGCGTCGTCGTATTACTTCAAGTGGTTGTTATTCCTGCTGCCTTGAGCAGAAGTAGACTTGCGCAAATTCACTGCACACGATTGTCCGGCGAGGGAAACGTCAGCGACAATGTCGTCACGTCTCACGATACTGTGGAACATTCTTGTCCTTGACTTCGGCGTGGATTTATTCCAGAAAACATTTTCTCGCGTCAAACAGTTAAAGGAGCCTCCCTAGAGAGGCTGCGTTTGTGTGTGTGTGAGGCAGGAACGGTAAGGAAGCCACTAGCCCACGTATGTAATGCATTATCGCCTCTCCGCGCATATCCCTCATATGGCGTGCAGTGATTTATTATTTCCCTTTTTCCTATGGGACTTTAAGTGGCGACCACCCAGATACGGCAGTCTGGGAAAGCCATTTCTGGCCGTTTGAGGGGCCTGAAAATAATATTTCTATTAAACGTGCCGGATATTTAAAACTATAGCGACATAGTTTGAAGTGTGATTTCTTTTCGTATATATACAGATATAATGTACGTTAAATAGTTTCGTCAAAAAGAGAATAATCGTAATTCACTGCAATGCATTTGAAGGGCAGGTAGAAAGACCCCTTAGTACGCTAGCTACATGATTTAAATAAAAACAAAAATCTCTGAGAACTAAAGTAGCCTGCATTGTTTGTGCTCTTACGTGAACTGACGTGATGAAATGTGAAAAATACCACAGAAGGCAGTTTGTCTGTTATAGGTGCAAACGAAACCAGCTAGTAGAGAAAATTAAACAAGCAAATCATTCATCTATAAACATATTTAAACATGGGCCCGGAAACAACCAATGGTTTCCCCGATACGACGTATTACGACTGTGTACGAGAACACCTTGTAACAGAGTCCCCGAGGATCTACACTGAATATGCTTTTGAGGATAAACACGCTGTAACAAATGTTCCACGTGGCCACTGTTCATGTGAATGCAGGTTTCAGCACGTCTCCACATCGATGCCCGTACACGTTCAAAACTGCCAGGCCTGTTACGAATGCATTGAAAACCCTCCACAATGCGTTCCCGAAGTTCATAGACACTATTAATAGGGCTGGAATACACCAAATATTTTCAATATCCTCACACAAAAGATATAGTTTGTTGTATCACTGGCGTATGTGCTTCGTCGTATCAAGAAAACTACCCGCCTCACTCCCCTTCCCAGGGCCCACAAATGACTTGGGCGGGTAGTAGTTATAACGGAAATCATTTGCAAACCGAAACCAGAAAGGCCACAAATGTAATCATACACTGGTTCTCCCGAATGTGAGTTCAGTGTTAAACAACATAATGATGGTGAATGTGTATTAAATACAGTCTATATATAGGATGTAAGGAAATTAATAGTCCAGATTCGGGAGATGATTCCTCGTGAAAAAGTAAGCAGATATTATATGGAGCACTTTCAAGACACGAGAATATTTAGGGAGTTACAAGCACTTGAAAACAGAGTTTAAAAATAGTGTTTTGTCCAAACTTTAAAAAAGGTTGGGAGTTAAAATGTTGGTTCTGTGCCTGCTTTTAAGTATTATTGTGATATTTAACCTGTAAAAAAATTCGTGTTTTAAACATTTTTCATTCATGAAAATAATAGGGGTGACCACACTCAAATTGCATAAAAATACTTTGCCGTCAGGTATTGTGAACATGTCACGTTGTCTGTTCGAACGCTACATCGTAAGGAACAAAAAAAGCCCCTTTGCTGCAAACTCCTAGAATGCACCGTTTACCAGAAAAATCCCCACCACTGATGCTGTGGAAATAATACAACGCCTGGTATGTAGGCAAAATATGCCACTTAGCCAAGGTAATTTCATGTAGGTGCGCCGTGTACACAGGAAAATGCAACATGTTATGCGGTAATTTAAAAACATGTCACTAAATCCACCCAAGTAATGTTTGAAAAATATGCTCTGTTAGGTTATGGGCCACCTATTTGGTTTTGCTGCATTAAAAATATATTTTTTTTATAAACTTATTTTTTCGATGGGCAAAATCCACGAATTTTAAAACAATATGAGTCGCAGAATTGTCTTTTAGTTGCACTTTGTCTCTGTCGTTCGGTGAAAAAAAAACTATTTCGAAACGTATTGTAACTCTTCAGAATGTACTTAGAGGATACAATGTTGTTTATAAAATTATTATATTTTTCTGTTTAAAAGATTGTAAAATACTGCGAAACCAAATTGGCTCCCAAATTTACCGAACCGATTCTGGTTATTTATTTATTTAATTTATTTATTTTACTAGGGTTTATTTTGCGAAAATTTCTAACTAACTGCATTACATGTTGCATTTTCCTGAAAGCACGCTTAACGCACAAGAAAATTCCGCGCAGTAGCATTTTTTTTCCCTAGATACCTGGCGCTGTATTATTTTCACAGCAACAGTTGTGTGCATTTTCTGGTAAACGGTGCATTGTAGAAGCTTTGGTGCAAGAGGGCCTTTCTTGTTCATAACGATGTACTGATTTAAATATACGATCTAGAATGTTCACAATACCTGACAGCAAAATAGTTTTAAGCAATACGAGAGTGGCCACTCATTATTTTCATGAATAGGAAGGTTTAAGAAGACTGAATTTTTTACATGTTAAATATCTCAGTTATAGGCTACTTAAAATCAGACATAACTCCTAACCTTTTTTTTTTTTTTTTTTTTAATTTCGACAAAATACTATTTTTAAACTCAGTTTCCAAAAACTTTCAACTCCCTTAATATCCTTGTGTCTTGAGAGTGCCCCATATAATGTTTGCTTACTTTTGCCCAACAATATCCTCCCGGAGTTTGGGCATTTAATTTACTTATATCCTGTATTATGTATGTATATATATATATATATATATATATATATATATATATATATATATATATATATATCGCAGATACAATTAACTGGGTGTTTTTTTTAACCATTACTTTGCACGACATAAGCTAACCAGTCGGAGAGGAAATACCTATCTCTCTATAGTTCTAGTATATTTAGGTAGGTCTTTAACCCACCAAGGCGTTCCGGGTTCGATTCCCGACGGGATAGGCCCCCAGATTTTTACATGTGGGAATCGTGCCGAACGATGCCGTTGGTCGGCAGGTTTTCTCGAGTCCGTTTTCCCCGTCCCATCATTCTTGCGCTGCTCCACACTCGCCCCATGTCACCCGTCACCAGCGCTAATAGACCTAGATGTTAAGCGCTGACCAAAATCTCTCACTCACTTCATCCTTGTATTCGGCTATATTGTAAAATGTTTGCTCGCCATGTCTACAGAAGTGACGGGTAAGCAGGCGACAGGCCGGACAGGACCTTGTGACTCATTACAGCCTTGAGTGTGGCAACAAACACGGCGACACGTGTTCGTTAACACCTACTTCCTTCCATGAACGTGTATAGCGTCTTCATAATAGTTCCAGGCACGGTGTTTCGAAAGTGAGCCACGTTTTATTAATGGCAGACTTCTAAACGTGTAAGATACTCCATTACATTGGGAGGTATTAAATTGATCATACTGAAGTATTCCAGTAGATTAAAAAATAAAACTGACATTAATGATTAGAATCTGGGAATATGTGTGGCTTCATAGACTTGTTAACCATACTGTAAAATGATAGTTACCTGAAATATATAATGTAATATTCCCTAGTATATAAGAAAATAATTTTCTCTTACTTAAATTATAAAATTCAAATAACGAGAAGTAAAATTCACATGCACGACGGTTAACCTACGTAAGGAAAAATTATCGTATGACGTTCTCAGAAATGTCTACGTATCTCGTAAGCAAACGTTCAGTGCAAAGTTCATCAAACGTCAGAGAAGTAAGGCAGATTTACTACCACACTTAACTTTCGTACGTACGTGAGGTTTTCAGGGAAGGATTTACAACAACGTGGAATCTAGATGTGCACTAGAGTAGTATTTTGTTTGAGCAAAATGTCAGCAATAATTTAGATCACTTTAACAGTTTTGGAATCAAACAAATACAGTAATTAGAGAGAAGAAGAGGAAGTATTTGAAAGACATTATTAAAATATTTTTAAGACTTACTTACTTACGACTACTATTAAGCTAGGTTCACAGCCACCACTTAGCATACGTAAGTAAGTATTAGAAAGTTAACAAATTCAGCCATGTACGTACGCTATTTAATGTGAATGCTTGCATGCAAGCTCAGTCTTTCTACTTTTACACTTGTGTACGTGGGTGCGCTAAGTGATTGTTGTGAATACGACTGTAATATTTTATAAACACACTTCAGTGGTCGAGTGGTAAGCGTACATAAACACAGAGTCGAAAAGTATTAACTATAATCCCACCCCTATGGAAAATTGTGATATTAATTAGGTTATGAACGATAAAAATATTTTCAAAAAACATTAAATGCATCCAAATTCCTACCACCTTGGATCTATCCGTTTTCTCTCGAACATCAACTCTGGCATGGCAGGGCATAGATAATACCTTAACAGATTTTGATCTTTAAACAATTCTTGAAATGGGTTCATATTATGAACATCGACGTTTTTTAGGGTTCGGGCAAAATCCACAATCGGTTTTTCTGCAATATGCAACATTCACCCGCAATGGCATATGGCCAAAAAAACTTTGATGTTCATTATCAGATTTTCTTAAATTTTTTTTTAACCTTTAAGTATTTATTATTTTGTGACGGGAAACAGTTGGCAAATAAATGTGATAATCTTAGACATCTCGCCGTGTGAATTCCATAAAGTGAACTAATAAATAACCGTCCTTTGCTGACGTGCAAAACGTGAAACTATTTCTCTATTCCCTTATTCGTGAGAAACAATCAAAGATTAAAGGTGACATGGATCAATTCTTCTTAAGGACGTCACCTATCTAAATATATTTTCCTCGCTGAAGATTCAGAAGCAAATGAGCAAGATGGACGACTTTTGGTGCACGGAGAATAAAGCAGTGGTCATCGCGAAGCTGGGTTGAACCGAACGTAACGCGACCACTCACGAGCTAGCTGAGAGGAACACATCCCACACGTGATGTGACGTCAGCTGCAGAACCACAGAGTGGGCGCTTGGGTAGGCGTATTTTGCACGTTCGACATCTACAACCTCGATCTTACAACCACTCACCACAGGCCACTGCAGGGAACTAAGAAATAGGCCATGTGTGTTCCTCAAACCTGACATTCATCTCACCTAGTGGAGGCCGTGACGCAACAAGACACGTGATAGAATCTTGGCGCGGGGTTTTGGTGTCAGTGGGCCGCGGCCAAGCGAAGACGCGTGTTGTCATGACACGGCCGTGAACGAATAAGTTCAATGTTGCACGTGATAATTCATCCAAACGACGTGTCCCTCATAAAACTAGTCTTGTCGTTCACGAGAATCCTGGATGTTAGCGGTTACCTTGGATTATTGTATTGAAATGTATGTTGTTCTGCAAAGGTCATGTCTTGAAACACCTCTTCGGTAAAATTCGTTTTATTTGCATAATTTTAGCTCCTAGAGCTTAACATTACGCACAAATTCACCAAAGACTCTTATTATTTATTTTATAACTTTTGAGAACATCAACGATAAGGCATCTCCAGTTCTCTTAAGTTTTGATTTTACAAACAACATATTGATATAACATGCGTCTGAATAATTACAAGAACAATAAATTGGTTCAAAGTTTGATTATATATTTTGTTGTGGTTTTCCAATGGCATTTAAATTGCAAATGTAAACTGTCAACTTTGACTAGTTTTTATGTCAAAAGTATTAACAGATGCCTAACTATCGTCAACTGCGTAGTAGTTAACGTACTATTAGTTCAGCGTAAGAGGTTTTCCCCGTGAGTTAAACCAAAAACCTGAAATCGACTGCTTAATTTAAATTAGCTTAAAGTATTTTCTGACTTCAGTTCAATTTCAATATTTTCAACATACGTACTCAGTTTTAGATGTATATAGTTTGTATTTCTATTAAAATCTCTTATACAAGTAGATATTGTTTGCTGAGAAAATTATAGAAAAATTAGTTATAGTACAATAGAAGGCTATTTTCTGTAGAACAGCTTTATATTGCTTACACAGGGCATGAGATTTAAATACACACTAAAAATATCAATTGAAATTTCCATGTTTTTTTGGAAGATATAATAGAGAAACAAAAATTATAATTCCTATATTAAAATATCTGCCAACTTAGTGTTGCATTCGTTTTGTGTAATTTCCTGCGCCGGAACCTAATTTTTAAATTATGGCGATAAATACTGTGTCCTATAAATACGCCTCTCAGGCATATTTGCTCAAAAAGTTGGTATGATATTGTTTCGCGTTGGTTTCGATGCCTGTAATGTAAAATAAATGATCTTATTATTGACGTATGCATCACGCTCTCCTAATGTCTGAGTGATCTTGTGAATCTATTCCGTCGAGGGATCAATTTTATCGAAAGTGACGAACTAGGCATGGCTTGCTTTCCCGTAATGTTTACGGTAGCATTCACTTCAGTGGAATCCAACTGCGAGGATCGGTAATATAATACGAAGTAGGAAATAACCCGGCAATTATGACTGTAATGTCCCAACGGAAGTGCTTCGAAATCGTGTAGTTAGGTTGCCGCGTAGTCAGTGGCAAGCATAAACTTATATAAATCGTATAAGAGTATTAAATGTTAATTGGCGAAGCCAGTTAAAGCTGTTTATACAGTGTTTGATGACTTAGTTTGCATGCATTAGCAACTGTAACATGTAGTATTTATAATATTGTAGGTGACCTTTTTAATTTTTTATTAGAAACAAACACTTTCTTGAATTACGCAATTCATAAACTTAAGAGAGTGTAAATGGTTATTCTTGGTGTAACACCGTTTTTCCTTGGCATGGCTCCATATTAATAGTTGAGGTTAGTGAACGATAAAAAACGTGCAACGAGATTTTATGCGGGGATATTTTATTTTTCAAATAAACTTTATTCAGTGGCGCAAATGTTGTATTACAAAAAATGCCGCGCGTTTAAATAAGAAGGATTTCTTTTTAATTTGCAATGTTTGGAAGTCTACATTCGTCACTTAAATTACAGCGTGAAACATCTCTTGATTCGCTCCCGCCATGTTGATTGTTTCGAGGCCGAGTGGGCAGCAATGTCGCCGTAGCTGTTGTAAAACGATTTGTAGCTGGTTGATATTTGTGCAGTGGTGTTGTAATAAAGACTACTGTTGACTGTAAAGTAAACATTTCTGAAGCCATGGTTTCCTTCCACCAAAATTTCTATATTTTTACCACTTCTTGTTTTAAACAAAACAGTTCAAGTAATAAACTCAGTGTACGTAATTTGCCATTTTGAAAATTAACGTCTGGAGATACAATAACATATAAGTTGTTGGTTATTATTCATTGCCGAACATTCGTCGAAATTATTCATGTTACCGTGAACAGCTTATAGAATGAAATACACTCGAGAGATGTTTAGAACTTCACATAAATGAATAATATGACGTAATGCCAACGTTTGCAGGTTTCTTCCAGCTAGAAGGCAGGCATTTCTTACAAACTAGCATGATTAAGGAGTTTACCTTCAAAACCAAACATGTCCACACCCCGCGGTTTCATCGCAAATACACAACAGCTGCTATCTATCATAAGAGGTATAGAGGTACGAAAGACCGCCTCTAACAAGTTAACATATGACATATTTTATATCTGTTAGTATATCAAGAGATTTTTTTCGCTTTAGCAAGGAGTCCATGTCAGGTTTTGAAATTTTTACCCCTCATTTGTTGCCTTACAGTTTCGGCTATTCTGACACTGCAAGCCAAAATGTCTGGATGTTACGTCAACTGTTATATTTAACAGAGGAAGGTTCATGTTTCAGTCAGTCACTCTAAGACTCTATGTTCACACAAGATCTTAGAAAAAGAACCTATATTCGTCTTTTGCGCGTTTCGACAACACAGTTGTGAGAATTGGCGTCACAGCAGTCGAAATCTATCGTTTGCAGCTTAACCTCACTGCAATTAAAGCGCAAACTCTGTGCTATATGATTGCCCTTACTCAAGTAGTGATCATTAATTGGTGTTTACGAAGAGTAAACTAATAATTTAGGTTGGTTTTCTCAGTCACGTCACCAGATTTTATCGTCCACCAGAGATTATTCAGGTGGTATCTAAATTATATTCAAGGCTTTAAGATGGCTGGAATCCAAATTAATCCTGTACGTTTTAAACGTGTCTTGAAAATTTTACTAAATTCAGTTATAGCAGCAGATTTTCATACCGTAATTTATGTTCCGAGAGGAACTATAAAGTAACAACAAAAAAACTGTATTAAATATAACTACACAAATAAAATAATTTATAT
The DNA here is from genome assembly GCA_003012365.1 of Medauroidea extradentata. Lineage (NCBI taxonomy): Eukaryota > Metazoa > Arthropoda > Insecta > Phasmatodea > Phasmatidae > Medauroidea > Medauroidea extradentata. The sequence continues at coordinate 45,078 of PNEQ01050110.1, forward strand.
TCATCGTAAGGTAAAATAAATGTACTTCTCTAGCTTCAGCCCACACTTTTCCTTTGAGCAAGTTAACAGCATTACTTCCGAGCATCTTTCTTCGATATTTTTAACACCGCACGTCTACAGTTTCGCTCCACTGTCTTATTTTATTGTGTTCGCAATTTCTCAGGCCATTTTGTGTGTTTCGTCTGCTAAAAGTAGTTTACCCTAATATGCACTAGAGTAGGATTAACCAGGCGTTGATCAAGATGTCAATCGTGTAAGCTAGTGTCACTTTTGTACGCAAGTAAAATTGGTTTTGCTCGACTTAAAATTGTGACATTTTGTAAATGCCAAATATGTTTTCCGTTAAATTATATTAGCAAGCATAGTAGCAAGCAAGCAACAGCGACAAATGTTGCTGTGTGGAAGACAACGGAGCGAGTCGCTCGCAGGAAGAAGGAGTTGCAGACCAACGCTGGCACGTCTCGCTTTAGCAGAACAAAGCTTTCCTTCCAAACATTTTAAAAATTGTTCTTAACGTGTTATAATTAATAATCACACATTCGGATCCTGCGCGGAAATGTCACCTAACATTTGCCGACTCGTTTACAACACCCTTCACCTCCGGTAGCTTCAAAAAGAAAAAAAATGCTGGTGGCTGCAATTTTGTCACCAAAATATTTTGCCTCTTTTGGTCGTGAAATTTCAGATATTCATTCATGACTGCGACTCACATTGATTCTAACTTTTTTTCTTATAAAAATCTGTGGGGAAACCATTGCCTGTGAACTCAACACCACAAAAGGGCGAAAAGTAATTAAGAGGAATCGTTACTTCTTGTAAACAGAATACGTATTGTAAAAGTTGCTGGACACTGAAACCTTCCAACTGAAGTGTTGGTCTCAAGCTGTAATTGCCTGTGCTTTTTTTAGACATGTATTCTGCATTTCTGTTTACGTCTGCCGTTCTAGAAAGATAGCTATCAAATGTTGGCTCTCGTAACTAATATGCACGGTGCTGTCAGGAATTATTGTTAGTGGTTAAGTAGTTTCTGCCCTGAGATTGCTGTTTGCTGATCAGCACGTGCGACTGAGGTTTTCCTTGTGTGTCGTTTCCAGCGAAATGTTTGCGCCTGATAGCTGTGACACTAAGTGCAAACAGCTGTCTGTTTCTTGGAAGCGTTTCTTCAACCATGCTACTGACGATTCTCTCCCAAGAAAAACACATGTCGATGACCTTGGTACGACCTTATTTGGAGATCTCCGTGTAGTTTTAGTTTAGCGATAACGGAGTGGCTATAGAAACATTGCTGTTCAAAAGTACTCCAACATCAGCTCCGTTGTAGACCAAGGTTGCCTAGGCGTTGTTTTTAACAGCGAGTTCACGAAATTGTATCCAGAATTATACACAGGTGTCTGTATCCTCTGTATACGTGTGTTAAGTAAGACCCCTGTCATATACATTGTGAAGTACATAATCTTACTGAAAAATGAAATAAGTACTTAAAGTTAGGAGTGTACACACATACTATATATACAGGATGGAGCTTAATTCGAACGATAAACTTCGCCAGGTGATTCCTTATAAAAAAAACAAATAGAAAATATACGGGACACGTTGTACCTAAAACTAATATTAAGGGCGGTATGAGCCCTTAATCATGGAAAATGTAAAGTGTATTTTTGTAAACTAATGGAAATTAAGAGGCATTTAATTATGACAAGTTGAGCGTTATTTTATACCACTGGGACCTTGAAATACACATTAGAATCACATATATACCTTGCACCCTAATAAAAAATACTAGGGTGGCTACACCTTTTATTACATGCCACTTTTCTACCATCAGAAATTACGAACATTTAATGCGGTTTTCTACTATAGAAGCACGTCACAAGTAAATAAGGTCGCCGTGTTGTAAATGCAAGTGTTATCACGTTGCAGGAATCTACGGGTTCGATTCTCGACTCCGCCCATCCTTGTTCCTGTTTCCCATGGTTTCCCGAAATCGCTCCAGGCGAATGATGGGTTGTTGAATCCCTTGATATTGGTCATGGCCGATTCCTTCCCCTGTTCTCTGACATTGTTCAGTTCTTTGTGTTACTGTATCTAATGTTCTTAGCTGTTGATGAGATGTTAGGCCTCCATTCTCTCCCATCCCTCAGTCATAGCAGTTGGTACGGCAGCCAGCTATTCAAACGTGTACGCCGTATTGCCTACGTAGTAAGAACTGTCTTACTGCAGCCCGCTCTTTTTACGAATTTTACACGAAAACGTTTGGTCCTACGCATTTACAACAAGGCGACCTTTTTACTTCTGACGTGCTTCTATAGTAAAAAACCGCATTAAAAGCTCGTAATTTCTGATGGTAGAAAAGTGGAATGTAATTAAAGGGGTAGCCACCCCAGTACTTTGTATTAGGGTGCAAGGTATATATGTGATTCTAATGTGTATTTCAAGATCCCAGTGGTATAAAATAACGCTCAACTTGTCATCATTAAATGTCTCTTCATTTCCATTAGTTTACAAAAATACACTTTAAATTTTCCGTGATTAAGGACTCATACCACCCATAATATTAGTTTTAGGTAGAAGGTATCCCGTATATTTTCTACTTGTTGTTTTTTTTTTTTTTCATATGGAATCACCTCCCGAAGTTTGTCGGTTGAATTCAACCCCAGCCTGTATATATACACACACGTGCAGGTGTCATTGAAATAGTGTTATAAATTGACAGGAATGGTAGATGAAGTAAAATGGAACGTATTTTAATATCGCCCATTTTCTACCATCTTCGGTCACAAAAATGATCTTAAATGTTTAGTAGTGTTAAGACATACACGATATAAGTTAAATTTAAAAAAAACTCGACTCTATATTGCTCACATCCCTTCAACAACTCTAAAAGAACTGATGATCTTCAAACTGCTGAACATATTTTCTTGGATTGTAGCTAAGAACACTCTCGATTAAGTCACCTTTCAAACAAAAAAACTAAATCAAATCGGTTAATTCGCTTAGGAGCTAAAATACCACAGACAGACACACGATACACACATTAAACTTATAACACCCCTCTTTTTTCGTCGGGGGTTAAAAATGGTTGTAAGGGTCTTTGAACGTTTAGCACTTTTTGAATAAGCTTATGTGTGTCAAAGCCCATGGCTCGGCGGCATGTGTAGCCCGAAGAGTGTGCAATAATGCGGCTGGTAGAATATTATTCTAAAACTGCTCAACGTGCGAGTTTGATGTCTTAGGTATAATATCCGAAGAACTTAACACGTGTATACCCATGCCAGACCTTTCAGTAATATTTAAATCTGATTTTGTTGCCTGCAGAAATAGCGAACACTTTTTCTGCGAACCCTAATATTATATTCTTGGTGCAGAATCATAAAAAAGGTACAAACGTGTACAGTACAACTTTATCTTAAATACTACATCATAAAATGATGGGATTGCCTCTGAACGTCTCATAGAATCGACAGTCGGCCTCCGTAGCTTAGTCGGTTAGGTGCCTGTGCGAGTGGTCCTGGGTTAGAATCCTGGCTCGGACATTGCTGCCATATATGTCTCTTCAAATCACTTCACCGTCGTCAGCTCTTAAGACCTCGTTGCTAAAATGCTGTAAAACCCTCTTACCTCACCTCATAGAGGCGAGCAGTTAAATGACTTGCTCCTAGAAGCAAGGGTGAAGCGTAGTGCTGTGTTGCACCTATAGCACTCCGCACCGAATGCCCAAAATACGTTCACCTTAAGCGCTTCTCCACTTTATACCGGAACGACACGTTTGTCTCTCTCCAGCCTCCATTCATCCATGTCGATCCTGCCACCAAAAGAAAACATGACAATTTTAACTTTCGTTCTACAAGTTTACGGTTTATTTTAAAGATTCCTAGTCGTAAATCAACAAAGTCTTCTAAGGGTCTACACAAATTTGTTTGGTGAACTTGAATTTTCTTGTGTGTAAGATTAAATTTTCCAGTAATGGTGGGGCACATTTTGGTCGTAAGTTTCCGTGTTCGAATATCGAGTTAGTTGTCTACTCGGCATATACTTTAATTGTACGTTTTGTACGCATAACACGGATGACGCCCACGATTAACCCCCGGAAATAATTGGAAACTCAAAACAGGAAGTTAGTGAAATACACGTACTTGTAATTCGAGTACGTTAGCAATGTAGACAGGCACTTGTCTTCTGTTTTTAGTCCAGTGAGGTTTTCTGTTTGTCAAGACTTCTTCCTGTTAAACATTGTATGTTAGTGTTGTTTAATTTAGAGACAGTAACTCAAATGACATTTTCGTCGAAAAATATATTTTTATGTTCTATAATTTTCTCAAAATAGCATAGTTTTTTAACTTACCCATTCTAAAACTAAGTAAATTATACACAGCGAATAAACATGCAATGAGGTACTTCGCAATCTCTAATTCCACGCGAGGAAATTGCTTTAATTCACAAACAACTTGTAGAAATTACGGTTAATGTTCTTTTTAATTTTTCTTTTGCCGCAAAAATGTTTCCACGGGTCAATTATTATTATAGTCACGTATCTTGTTACATTCGTTTTGCTTTGAATTATCTTATTTTTATAGGTACGGTGTGTAAGTACTAAATCAGCCTAATTTTTAGTTTGACATGTCATCATGCCAACATTACAGAACATAAAATATTATTTTTTTCGATTAAAGCATTTCCGGAGAGGATTTGTGAAAGGTTGATTTTACGAGTTCAGTAATTGTCTAGTTTGACCTGGAATTATTTCGCGAAATTTTTCTGCCCCTACTTGTAAAAAGTATCATAATTGTACGTGTGTTTGAGACCATACTAGAAGAAAAATAAAAGCGCAGTATATTTCTGTCTGAAGACATTATGTATATAAGTTGATCAGGATTCGGTGCTAAATGAAATGATGTAATTTCCTTTATTCTCAACGGTAAGTGTTTATTTTGACACCGTTTGTGATTAATTGTCTGGGAGTTATGGGTTATCAATGTTCGAAATGGGTACGCCTTCGGTACATATATGAGTGCTGCCAGCGTTTCGCAATGCTGCGGCCTGTGACCTCCACGGCGAATGCAATGACTCACCATATGTTCCCAGGGAACACACCGGAAAGTGTAGACAAGGACACGTATATCCTGATGAGGTTCGCCATTACTTGTACACGGTCACTGCATCCTACTTCGACCTTCCTTCCACTGCTATAGACCATTCACAGTATGTAAGGACATCCTAAATACCGTTGTCTGGAGTTGCTTCAGACACCCAGGACAGTACGAAACGTCTTTTTGGAAAAAAGATTTACATTTGCAAATGGCAGCTGTGAGAAAAAAAAATATACGTATGTGACACACTGCTAGCAAGTGCCAACTTACAAAGATAGTGTATTTTTACTTCTCGACTACCGTACAAAATTTCCTGACGAAACGTTTTGGGTTACCACACGATGTCTTAGGCAATCGTTGATGACGATATACAGCACTTATTTTAGATATATTGTCTGGCCCAGAATACCGAAACTTGGCAACACTGCGTCGCGAGTAGTTGAGTGAGTGAAGGTGTTTCACCAGCCTACCGTATTGGTTGGATCCTGTGTGTAAAGCCTAATGTATACTAACTATAACATTGTAAATAACATGTGTTTTCAACAAAGTATTGCAAAAATGATTGAAAATTGTTGACATCATAATGTTATCAACATTGTTGCCAACATTCTGTTATTAACTATGTTAATATTTATAAAAAAAATTAATAACATTCGTTACCGGCGTGTTGTAGAAAACATTTGCTAGCAACAAACGTTTTGAATTTTAGAAACATGTTATTAACTTCGTCACCAACACTCTTGATAACATTTTTCCGACCCATTCTAGGGTGGTCTAGATCAAAGGGTGTTGATAACAAATGTAACTAGCAATGTTATCAGCTATGTTGTAGGCGTTTTTGTCATCAACATTGCTATTAACTTCCGTTCATAATTCTTACAACTTTGTTAGCAACATTGGTGTTTTTAACATTTGCTATCAACACTGTTATAAAACAGCGTACCATAGCTTAGAATTAGTTGTTAACATTTATGAAACTAATGTTTTGTATTTAACATTGTTACTGTTATCTTTTCGGTGTAACCTGGGCTTTACGTATCGTTTGATGACGATAACCTATGTTGCTGTTACGGTATTCTATTCTGTTGTATTCACACTTATGACTCCTATATGTAAGAATAAATACCTTGAAAAGCGTATAGAAGAAAGTTAAATTATATGTCTATGTGTACCAGCACCTGTAAAGAAGTATGTGCCCTTACTTAGTATAAATACTGTTCATGGTGAATTGAAACGTTTTAAGACACTGTTATTATTTAAGTTTTTTTGCAAGCTGCATTATTAAATCAGTATTATGTCTTAAGCATAATTTGATAAAGCGTTGGACAAAACTGGAACCCATCGTTCGGTTACTACTGCAGACAGTATGCTACCCAGTACGTCTGTATTCATACGCAGAAAAAATAGCTAGGTATATGCGTACTTACACACATTAAAAATTATTAATATTTCCACGCTATAAAGTCTTTGGATAAAAATCCATATGCCGAATTGCAGAGTGATACTGTAAAAATGTTGGTGAAGTTTAATCAGCTGATAACTATGCCGTATGGAGGAGGAAAGTTAGATGGTAGTTTGTGATGTAGAATGGCAAACCCAAAATAGCGGAAACAACTCTGCTGATGCCTTGGGGAGCGGCAGGGATGGTAATGCCGTACAAACTAAGTGCGGACTTTTCTCAGCGACGCGGGCTTTGCAACATCCAATTTACAGCGCGGCGTTCAATTTTCTGGGCCGAGGGGGAAGCGGCCATAGTCGTCGCCTGCTCGATGGAAGTCTGGGAGTATACTCACTGGCCCGGACAAGGAGACGTACCGAGCGGAGGACCAGGGGAGCGTCAACTACCCTCCCACGTCACTTTAATTAGCTAATAGTGGAGTTGGTGAGATCACTTCGCCCGTCCCTGGCCAACTTCCAGCTCTAACCTCATCATCTCATCTAGCTCTATTTGCCACTGCTGCCAACTCCGCCGCTACCCCTGGCCTCCAGGACTGCGACCAACGAGCAAAACAAAAGTTGTGCGCACAAGGGCAGATTCGCAACTCATTGTTATACAAGAAAGGCTTTGCACGAGCCATTTTTACCGATTACTACCGACGTATATTTACTTTACTGCCAATATTACAGCACTGAAACACGTTGCCCACTTTCAAATGCTTCCTTTCAAATACAATATACTGTACTTCTATAATTTTCAGAAACTCGACTACAGTCAGGCTCGATTAGTTTCTTTTGTTGGTTTCATGTCCAGTACTCGTGGTTTTCCGAGACGACATAATGCAACAATGGCGTATGACCAAAATGATTCATTCGATGACTTTATACTAAGTTTTATTCGAACGTAAGTTACGTGTTGTGCATATATTTGTTTTTGTATGCAGCATTTTTTATATACTATATTTATATGATAATACTTGGAACTATTAACCGTTCTTGCAGTAGAGTATTATAAACTGAGGCATTTTCATGAGCGTATGTCATTGCAAGAGAATATTGCTGAGCAGGAGAAAACCAAAAAAATCAGACAAAAATATGAGCCTGCATTACCCTTTGTCAATCGACATATGACATACGAGCAATTCCGGAAGGGAAACGTAATAAAATAATAAACAAAATATAATGTGTGACAAATGTCCACGAAACCAGACGATAATGAAGACAACACAAACTAACTGTCACTCAAATGGATGTAATCGCAGACGAAACAACAAAGGTAACACAGAGGAAAGTAGCAGGCAGACTGTGTGCAACACTAACTTCTGGTATCTTCGAAAATGTATATTTTTTCTTTTCGGGTTGCAGGAGTCATATTTCATTTATTTATTTGCTGAAGCGGGCCAGAAAGGTTCTACGTCATTGCCAACAACAGAGTACTAGTAACGAAATAGTCGACAATTACTGCACTGCGACCTATTCCAATGAAATTGAATACTATAAGCTAAACTGTCTTGCAATATTTTTAAAATTAATAGCTACGATTTTTTTTTAAGTGCTATACGTATGTTGCCTTGGTAATCGATGTTTTTTCGCTGTATTTGTAAGACTGAAAATTCTAAACTTCAGGTACCTTGGGTAAGAATTAATTTTCTTTATCCGAGTTTCACAGGCTTACACAATTAGAATTAAAAAAAAATAATCCCTACCTCAGAAGCCCGAATTATCGCTTCTATGATCTTACAAATATTTCCATCAATTTTTTTTTCAAAACTTAGCAAGATAATTAAATCTCGTACGTAAAATAAATATAAAACCGGTCACTATACGTATTTTCTCATTAAAAATTGCAGACAAACATTCTTAAATTTAACTTTTAATTTCGGTGACTGCAGCACCAGTAATCGTTATCAGTTGCATAACACGAGCTGCTGTAATGTCATTAAATTCTTTAAAAGGATAGTATGCTTGAGTCTTTTCAAAGCAGTGGTTCAGAACACGTTTGTCAGAGTCGTACTATATCGAATGTAGGCCTATACGTAACGTAAAGCTGCATTCAGTAAATCTTTCCATAAAACAGAAAGCTAATTATAGTCCTAAATAAACACATAATTACATATTTTAAAATTTTACGTATAGCATACTGTTTACCAACATGAGACAATGAACAATTTTTAAGTCGTTTTTTAATGTTGGCGACAACGTAGAACGTATTTCATCCGCGATCCTTCTTCCCTAAGATTACCGACCCCGGAACACACGGCTCGCCAACGACAGTTACTTGGTTCTGTTCAAAGATGGAAGCCCTATCAAACAAGGTTTTTTTGCCATTGCCGTTATCGCTTATCACAGCGAGCGTGCCACACACACATTTGCAACAATCACTGTATTGGAATAAAAGATACTTGCACCACTATTCGGCATGCACTTCCTATAAAAATGTTTATATCATGCAACTACATATACTTACACGAATAACCAAGCATGCAAAAAAAAACTTGAATCGCCGAAATGTTTTGTTGCTTTGCGGGAGTTCGTAGTCTCGACATAGTGGTTAAGTCAAAAAGACAAAATTTTAGGAAGTGTACGGGCAATAATTTGTGAGAGGAACTGAGAGAAAAATTAAAACAGTACTAAAATGTTAAGTAAACATATGTCTGCAAATGCAGCCTATAGCGGATATGTACACTTCTGCAGAAATGTAATCAAGTACGTACAGTTATGGTGTACCTATTTGCTGAGCTACGTATTAGCCCACCCGTGTTTATGAGATAGTTTTATTTTTATGTGTCCTGTATTGCCAAAGCATGGTATATGTATATATGTACTACACTACTGCAATGTACATATCTGCTAAGTGGTTCATTTGTAGACACGTTTTTACCATATTCTCGCAATAGGGCACACTGTTATCTGAACAGCCTATATATTTTTGCTAATAAAGACCGCTTGTTAGCGTTCAGACATGATTATTTCGTTGGATCAAGGTATTAAAGTACGTGTTTTTTATACCAGAAATATTTTTCTCTCTGTGTGAGTACTCTGTGAAATTGTTATCGCGGATTTAGTTCCAATCACGCTGCTGAGTTGGACAATCCGTACTTTAAAAAAAATTGTCTGGGGTGTGATACTTAATTTCTAAACTTGTAGTGATAGGGTCGTGCAGTTCGTAACTGCGAACTTATTAAGCGTAATGTAAGATGCCCATGTGCATGTCTTTCATTGCTTGTATTGTAAATTACTGCGTCAATAACTTAGAAACAGCTTTGTTTAGCAAATGACACGTGGCATTATTCCAGTTATATTTCGCATGCCAACTAACGATTCTAAGTTTAAAATTAAAAATTTATGAATTTAGGTTTACTCACGAAGTTACATCCAAACGTCAAAATATAAACTCATTAACTGTGCATAAATTATTTTAGCAAGAAGTCGAGGTACTGCGAAAGCCAAATGATGTGTTTCCACTGTTATTGTTATGTTGCAAATATTATTATTACAATAATTTACACTACACTCTTGCAGTTATCACTGTCCACTATCACAATCAGTGTTACATATCTGGTAATTTGTTGCATAAGTTAGAAGCAGGTAACAACTAGTTTGTGAATTCCTGTGTCAGGTACGTAAATCAGACATTGCAAATCTTTGTAAACCATGAAAAACATAACTTTTCCGTTTATGTTGAAAGTGAAATTTACAACTGTTGGTTTTCAAATCAGCTTGAGATTTTTTACCACCTCTCATATTCACTGTTTCATTTTCTGGGTAATCTGAGATTCTCTCCTTGAAATTTTGTGATTTTTCAATGATATAATATTCAAGTCCGTTGAGAATTAAAATTTTAACCTACTCAGTTCCCCTGATGTAGCTATGGTACGAACTAGTCCACATTGCTTTGAAAGTAGCATGCGTGCTACTGAAAACATGTCTGAAGAACAGCTGTCAAAATATTTGGCGATTTTTATTCTTCGTACCATAAACTGCGGTTACTTTGATCCTTTGTGGAGTTATTTTGACCCATTCAAAATATTAGTTTTTGAGTATTTTGATGAATAAATAGATACATGGAGCCGAGTGTTTAAAAAATTCCTTGGAACCATCTAGCTAGCGTTAGAAACTTACTTAAATAAACGACAGAAACCTCGGTTTACGGTACACTAAAGGTCATTGTGCAAGTCGATTTACATAAGATCGTTTTGCCTCAATTTTAAACAAAACTATTTTAGCAAACCTACGTGTACTCGTAGTATGGACAACGCAAAATACTGTAAGCTAGAGTAGGCATTTGTTTCGCCTCACATGGACGTATATCTGGACGGTACCACTGATGTGCACGACTCAAGCTTGACTGGATACACAGCTACAGAATACGTGCTTGTTCGCCTTGAGCTAAGTGACGTCACAGCACATCACGTCGACTGTCCTTGGAGCTGTAGCCGACGGACTGCCGAGGCCTAGAAGTGCGAAGGAACTGCTGGTGTGGTTCGCCAGTTTCCCCACTCAATCGTCCTCAAGGCAACCTCTGAATATTTCAAGCTGTCGGTAGCAAAAAAAATCATAATGTTATATTTATATGGAATTATTTTGAACTTGTAGCGATTACTTCTGACGGCATTTTCGTCAAATGCAAACTTATTATATTATATAGTTTGTGCATAATGACTAGTCAAAGTCGAAGTTTTACTGTTTTTGTAACTTACCTACAGTATAAACTAACTCACAGAAACTACATAAATTAAAGTAATAGCATATTATGAATGACTTAGTAAGAACTCTGATATTGACAGTGGAAACGATTTAGCACTTTTAGTAAATTGTAAAAAACACTAAAATTTACCTTGGTCTTGTATTTGTTTTAGTTGGGAGAAAATTCCAGATTTATGTAACATATTATAATGAATACTTTTCGGAATATGTTTTCCCTACGAATGACCTAATTTCTGTAGACTAGTTAAATTTTACTATGGATAAGTTCCCAAAACGTTCCAATTTTGCCTTCCTTATGCCAACATGCAAAAATTATATGAAACCAAACTTGTTATATTTGACGAAATTATTGACTGGATGATAATATCGTTACAAGAATTATGTACAAAGTGTACGGTTATCGGTACTAATATACGTATATTACTTCGTGGGTTTAATATTACAATTAAATAAATTAATATTCACAAGTTTAAGCTATCTGCAAATATTAATACCGCCCTTATGAATGTTCCTAATATTAAATCGTGGGTTCAACACTACAATTAAATAAATTAATATTCACAAGTTTAAGCTATCTGCAAATATTAACACCGCCCTTATGAATGTTCCTATCATTACTTCGTGGGTTCAATACTACAACTAAATAAATTAATATTCACAAGTTTAAGCTATCTGCAAATATTAACACCGCCCTTATGAATGTTCCTAACATTACATCGTGGGTTCAATACTACAATTAGATAAGTTTAACTTAATATGCACAAGTTTTAGCTATCTGCAAATATTAACACCGCCCTTATGAATGTTCCTAATATTAAATCGTGGGTTCAACACTACAATTAAATAAATTAATATTCACAAGTTTAAGCTATCTGCAAATATTAACACCGCCCTTATGAATGTTTTTAACATTACATCGTGGGTTCAATACTACAATTAGATAAGTTTAACTTAATATGCACAAGTTTAAGCTATCTGCAAATATTAACACCGCCCTTATGAATGTTCCTAATATTAAATCGTGGGTTCAACACTACAATTAAATAAATTAATGTTCACAAGTTTAAGCTATCTGCAAATATTAACACCGCCCTTATGAATGTTTCTAACATTACATCGTGGGTTCAATACTACAATTAGATAAGTTTAACTTAATATGCACAAGTTTAAGCTATCTGCAAATATTAACACCGCCCTTATGAATGTTCCTAATATTAAATCGTGGGTTCAACACTACAATTGAGGACCTGGATGCAATAGTGGGCTATGCAACAGTTAAATGAAAATGAGAAACAGGTGTCTAAAGTTTAAGTTGTGTCAAAAATCCGAGTTATTTAACATATTCGCAAAACTTTGCCAGCTTAAAGACAGATGTATAGTTTAACTTGTAAAACAATGTAATCTCATATTAACACACCCATAACACTAAAAAA
>PNEQ01050111.1:0-10146 GCA_003012365.1 Medauroidea extradentata
TATTGGCGCTGATGTTAGGGCGGTCTGACTAAACTCCGCCCACTTCCTTTCCGCTAAAATAAACAATTTATCAAAACTTATTTTTTATCAATTTATGAAATACTTTCTTCGCTCACAAATTTAAGAAAAGGCTCCAGCAATAATTATTTACTTTATAAATTTAATAATGTAAAAAAGTGGACGGAGTTTGAGTCCGACCACTCAGAAAACAGCGCCAAAAAGTACGACATTCTCGGTAACTTGACGAACTACAGCCAAACAACAAGGGGGTCAAGCAAAATACATTGTTAGATAGGCGAGTGTCCAGACCTGTACTTCTACGACCGTGATTGCAATCATAATATACCTTAACTGTTGACATGTTTCGGTTGTCAGCTGGAAAGCACATGGTGGTGGAAGGATACATAATGTTTTGTTTACATTGTCCTACTTTTTTATGATCTGTCAAATAATGGAATTCTTACACGGTATGGACAGTAGAAGAAAATCATTAGAATAATAGCTAGCATAAGAGTCCCTAACTCATCCAAATCCTAATTATAGAAACCGAAAATACACTGCCATCCTTGTAAATGCATGAAACTGTTACTTTCACAATTAAAAATGTCAAATTTTTCTTAACAGTCTAAAGTTCATTTTGGTAAGCACTTAGGACACAACCCCAACCTTCCAGAACACGGCCTCATTAGCGCTGTACAACTCCCTAGCATGGCCTTAAAATGAACTTCACTGTTTAATTGTTTTACACTTTAAAATATATTTCTAATTGGGCACTTCTCTGTTACTTTAGTTAACCTTTAAATCATGTAAACAAACGATACAGCGACAAGTTTATTATGAAAATACTTAAAACACCTCACATAAAATAAGTACACAATATTTGTAATACGGCATAAAACCAGTCTTGCAACTGTAAAATTTTGAGAGCAAATAAGTGAGAAGTAAGTCTTGAGCAGGCACAGAGCAAGATACGCATACAAATTTGTGTTTTACTACTCGCAAGCTATAATTTGCCATAAAAAAACCTGATACGTTTTTCAATACTACTGCAAAGGTGAATGCTCAATATTAATTACTTTTTACATATATATATATATTTTTTTTTTTGTTTTACACAATCTGTTCGTTGTATCATTTCGATGACGTTTTAATAAAAGCAAGAAAAGCTGTGAGTTGTTTACAGATGAGTACAGCTGTTTAGCATTTGCTTCAAACTGTGCGAGTTGTCTTGTTACGCATGCTGCATTAGCTTAGGTACTTGAATATAGTTTACTAAATAACTTATTCACTCGCACATTAACTCTCTTCATATATACTAGAATTCTGCGTTTGTTGGCCAGACTGTCGTGTCGGCAGTACGCCTCCACTTCGCAGTTCGAGGACGGAACGGGTTATCAGCACAACAATCTTAGCACGTTTCATGTGTTCCATTGCTTGCCATTGGACTCACAGTGGAAGAGGTGTCTAACGACCATCCAAGAAAATATACAAATATTAAGCTAGTTTGGCGCAATGCCCTTGTCGAGCCAGACAGCCTTAAGGAGTCGACCGCCCCGCCTGAGAATCTTCAGGACCATGATTGTCCATGGACAACCCTTTGACGAGGAAGCAGACATCCCTTTGGTGAATACTTTCATAATTATTTTGCAATACACTTATACACCAGGTATAGGGGTCGCCAGATATTTGCGTTTGTAGACAACGCCACTGCTTAAGTTTTGTTGACAAAAAACTATTTGTTTTGTGATTATCAAACCAACCACAAAAATAGAAAATGAACGTCCGCCTCGCATCATGTCTTAGCGTAGAAACGAAAACTTCCAGAGCTCCTGGAGGATAAAATACTAAATAGAGCGGTATTTCACCATTTGTATATTATCTCTGAGAGTTTTGTGAATGCGCCTATCGAACAGCTGCACAGCTGTGCTTTAAAAACAAGGGTGTAAAATACGATTTTTAGCCGACTTGCTGCTTAGAATTACGAACTGCGCGACGGTCTGGTCGGCATACCGAGAGGACTCGGGACGAAACGTGTTCGTATTGGTTGGATAGGTCTCGCTTTTATCACGGCGGCTACGCCCAACTGCTGATAGGTGAGAACCATTTACACTAACTGCAATTGTTGAGGACATATTTCTTTCTAGCAGTACGTACTGTACAGATGATAATGTTACAATACCTGACATCTTGTAGGGTCAGAGGTTGAAGTATCATGATTGTTGGTCATTGGTACTGATCATCACGGTGAATGTGTCTTCGAGTTGTACCCTGTTTTACACACTGGGCTCAGGTACATAAGGGCGAGTCTGAGAAATTTCCTCCGAAAACGTGTCTCAACACCCTAATAGGCTGTTCACGATAAAGTGAGCACTTTCGAAGCCCTAATAACTTTGATCATTTCATAAGATTCGTATAATTCTACCACTTGAAAATATAAACGTTACAATGTACGAAATAAACACGCATTATAGATTTAACAGTAATTACATTTCAACGTCTGAGGCAACATTTAAATATATTTATCTGTCACTATTCTTGATAAGACTATTAAAATGCTCACTTTATACTGAGCAGTCTATACCAGAGCTCAAAACCTGGCTGTTAAGCGCTGATCGATATATCTCCACTCCGCTCTTTTATGTACAGTTTAAATTGCACTGTTCTGACAATTTTGTAATGTAACCTTTCCTTTTAATTTTTAGTACGTTGTGTGTTTTTGAGTAAGCTTTACGTCTCGTCGACAACGAGGTCATTAGAGATGCTTACACACAAGTTTACACAAAGGCAGAAACTTGGATAGGAATCGGCAATGGACTATGTGAAGGGCCTAACCAAGCATTCACCTGAAATGATTTCGGGAAACCACGTAAAACCGAAATTATAGGATGGCCAGAGCTGGGAATCAAGCCCTAGTCGTTCTGAATACGAGTACAAAGTGTAACCATTGCACCCCGTCTCTCGATTTAATAAGTTTTATATCTGTATGTTGTACAGCCAGGCCATTACACCTTTTAAATGCTTCCTTTAAGACCTGCTGACACATTATAAATCGGTTGCTGATTTGTCTTTAGGCTATTTACTACAAAAACGTTCATCACTGCTACAAACTCACGTGCATCGACATGAAAGGTCTGAAGTCACAACAATGGATATACGATATTAATTTATTCCCCACGTTCAACTATTTCTATTTAATCCCTTCAGGTAAAGTTCTGTACATAAGCCAGAAACTACTGAAGAATTTCACCATAAAACACATCCCTCAACAAAGTGGGAAAAATTAGAGCTGTTTGCGTTGTTGCGAAAATCGTGTTCTTTTAGCGACTTGTTAACTTGCTTCCCGACCGAGTGGAGCAATCCGTGGCCAACCAGCAGGCAGAGCAAGGAAGCGGTGCAATTGCTGACGCATGGCGAAATCCCTGTTATTGCGCTTATTTACACCGTTTTGTTGAAATAAGTTTGTTCCACTGCGCGTTACGTAAGCTGACAATGAAAGATATGCGCTTCAACGTTAAACAAACTGCTGGTTAAACATTATGTATAATTTGTTAGCTGTGATCTAGACATTCTTGTCAGGGGAAACTGTAGAACTGTTACAAATGTAAAAATGCCCAATTTCTACCGTTAATAAACGGATTTGAAAATAAAGCGTAGGGATTCCCGAACTTAACGAATTAAATTAGAGCTCCCGCAACAGCACTGCATAAAAATACCATTCTTTTAAGGAATTTCATCGAAAATTCTGCGTTATTGAACTGTTTCGCATATTTCTGTGTTACGTTCACCAGATCTTCTCGTGTGGGATCAAAGAGCACCAAATTTGTAATTACAAACAATTTTACTAGTAGTAAATTTTAGAGGTGATTTTGCCTATCCAGGTTACTACTGGTACAAGTTCCTGGGAGCGGTACTAAATGAGATACAGTAGTTGTAATGAATAATTATACCTCAACTCATTATTTTAGCTGGCCTCGTAGCGTGGTCTGGTAGGAGCCGGTCTAGGGTGTGAGAGGTCTTGCGTTCGAATCCTAGTTCGGGCATGGATGTTGTGTTGTCCCTTCACACCACTTCACTCTCATTAGCTCTTAATACCTCGTTGTAAAAGGGCCGTAAAACCCTCTCACCATCATATCATAATTTTATTCCAGTAACTTCCTGTTCAAACACATTGAGGCCAGAGTAAACGTGATTTAAAGAGACTTTAGTCAGCGCTTAACAGCGTGTTTTATTAGCGCTGGCAAATAGTTGATATAAGGTATGGAACAGCGCCGGAATGAAGGGACGAAAAAAATGGGAGACAGCCGAGAAATCCCACCGACCAGCGGCATCGAACGGCAAGATTCCCACTTGCGAAAATCCAGGGATCGAACATGGATAACCATGGTGGGAGGCGAGCGCCCTAGCCGCTGCGCCACACTCTTAGTTCCTGCGTAAACGTGTAAAACCAAATAAAATTACATTTTCATGGGCCTCAACTTACAGCAGATTTCAGGAAGTAGCGAATTAGCTTTGCGTAACGACGTGGCACAGAGGTGTGCCCGCTTCTCTGGCGTGATCCCCTCCTACAAGGCAGGTTGCCAACACCTGGCTACCGCAGATTTCACCGTCAAGAGAATGTTGTCTTCGGCTATCGGATTACCGGCCAGCAAGTCGAGCCCGCCTGTGCACTTATTAATCACCGGGTTCCGTGCAGGCGACATTCGTGACATAAGACGTTCGAGTTGTCTCTTACTGTGCCAGTTGACGTGTTGTACCACGATAATCTTGATTATCCTGTGACGTGATGCTGTGTTTGTGTCCGTGATGTCGTGTCTTGACATCTCCAGTACAGTTCCAAGTGCCGCCGATTACGTTCTGATTTATTGTAGCAAATCTAATTCCTATTCACGAGATCCCAATTTCGATCACGCATTACCGGAATTGATATATTTTTCACCATACCTATTTTTCCACTTTCCGCGTATCTTTTACGCTCCATGCAAATACTGGAGAAGTTCCTCAAAACGAACAAACCAAGCAATGAAATGACAAAGGTAAATATTTTCTTTTGTAGCGGTCAATCTAAGGATTGGCTTGTATCTTTCAGGTTGACAGCAGATCTACACTCTTTAGTTCTTTCCGCTCTTCAATTCTCCGTAGATCTTACACCCCACGTCTTTCATAAACTGGTTCACATATCTTAATCGCGGTCTTCCTCTAGGTCTATATATAGAGGAAAGGTAACTCACTGGATCATATTTGAGAAGGAGAGTTCGATTCCCGGTTTGACCATCGTAATTTTGGTTGCATGTGGTTTTCCGAAATTACTCTAGATGAATGCTGGGACTACAACTGGCCACGGTCGGCTCCGTCCGTGTATCCTGTCAGTGTCAACCACTAGTGCCGTCTGTAACGACCTCACTGGTGGCGAGATGTTAAGCCCTTTTTATTTACCTACCTACCATGTTACTAATTTCTCGATTCCTCGTATTTTACGTGAAGATACCAGCTAACTTAGATACATGAAATAATATTGGTCATTACTGAATAATTTAAGGTTCGTTCAATAGACTGAATCAGGAAAATGCGTTGCAAGTGTGTGTTATTCTACAACCACTGATATGGGAGGAACGAAGACACCTACCCAAACACTTGATACAAATTACACCGGACAGCTCTATGCCAATTACGAAGAAGAGTGTGCAAAAATAACCAAGCGATATGGGGTGGAACTATTAAATAAATTATTGTAATGACTTTTCTATCAACAATATCCTTCTCTTGTTTATATGTTTGGCGAATTGTTGGTTTTGTTTTGAGCAGTTATTTTATGTCGGACCAATAAGGTTAAGTAAGGTAATTGGGTTTTACGTCTCGTCGACAATGAGGTCATTAGAGACGGCGACACACAACTTGGTACAATGACAGGAACTGGGAGAGGAGTCGGCGATGGCCTTTGTCAAGGAACTATCCCAGCATTCGCCTGGAGAGATTTCGGGAAACTTTGGAAAAGCGAAATCAGGATGGCCGAAGCCGAGGATCGAACCCGGGTCCTTCCGAATGCGAGTCAAACGTGTTACCATTCCGCCACCTCTCTCGGCTGGGGAGATAAAAACGTCTTTATTCGTGTCTAGAAAGGAAGTTTTTATCCCACCTTGTTATGTTGGCAGCGTAAATCTGATGTTAATAAAATGTAGCGTGCATATGATGGCTTGAAGTAGAAACACAACCAGTGTTCTCGTAAAATGCACTAGCTGTCCGGGAATGGTTTACAGAGTATTTGACCCAGCAGAACTGGATCGCAGTGGCCGGTCACTAATAGTCTGTAGAGTTCGTGTTTTGGTGCAGCCTTATTCCACACTCTTATTCTAGGCCAGGGCGCCTAACCCACTTCACGTGTGCTGCAACGGGTCTACGAATCAGAGCATCTCCCTACCAGCTTTCGCCGGGATTATTGGTGGGAAACTACGTGGTTGAAACCTTTCCCTCGGAGCAGTCGGGCGAGTTCCACGAGTTTGTTGAGGCCCTGTCACACTGTCAAATTTTTGTCTCCAACTATATCTGACAATACAGTTGGAAGACAAATATTTGAAGAAATGTGGTCATCAAACTTTTCCGTCAAATAAAGTTGGTCGGATACTATCAAATAGAAATGGCGGTCTTTTGGTTTGTTAGCAATTAATTGCATCTTAAAATTTTTATATGACCCATCACTTTCTCTATTAGTATGTTATTTGTATACTTATTTATTTTTATTACAAATCAAACTTAAATTTTCTAGCACACAGACTCAGCACATTTCAAATAGTAGTATCATATTTAAAAAAAAAAAAAAAAGCACTAGCAAGTAGTCGATCAGTTTAAATTACTTTAAACTGTTTTTCCTTTAAGTTAACACTGCAGTAATATTTTCGTGCATGAATGAAGGTTATAATATTTCCGTAGACAAAGGGCGTGATTGTGACTGGCTGAGCCATCCAACATTCAAGAAATGTTAGAACCCGTCCAATTCGCAAATATTGGATGAAAACTAAAGCCATCAAACTTGCTCCGGAAAATATGGCCGCGTAGTGTCGTTTTCATGGTGTCACTACCATCCAACTTGATTCGACCAACTTTAATTGAAGCGACTGGAAGAATTTTGCAGTGTGACAGGGGCTTTAGGTACGAGAGGGGCCACATGTTACGTAGTGGTCAGTACACTCACCACCGCGCTCCGCCTTCGACACCCGGCAGGAGCGCTCTGAATCTTCGCACGCGGAGAACTTGGTGTTGTCGGCCGGTGAGTTTTCTTAGCGACTCTACCGTTTTACGATCATTCGTATCACTCTGTTGCTCCACACTTCTAATGTTCTTTGAGCCGGATGAGTCTCAAGTATGTGTCTCCAGTAGAGCAAACCTTCGACCTGCCATCTATGATAACTGCTCGTCAGGTGGGCACACCGTTATGTATATACTACTCAAAATGCATGTTTAGCTGATTTACGTCGGAAGTACCGAGCGAGTTGGCGCAACTGTAAAATATTTGACTTGTATTTGGGAGGATCCGGTTCCATATCCGGATCCGGCCATCCTTATACTTTAACACAGAACATGGCTGATTCCTCTTCCAGTTCTTGTCCTTACGTAAAGTTGTGTGATAACGTCTATGACGACGTCGGTGTATTCATTATTTTTGACACCGTTGCTTTATAATCGACTAGACTTAATATAAAAACGAAACACATAACCTTACTTATCCGAAATCCGAATTCGGAGTCTCGTTGTTCGAAGCTATATTTACAAATGTTCTTTCAGTTTTTCGCATATGACAACTGTAGTCATTACGGCCGGGTTTATACGATGTTTTTCCGTGCTATGTGACCACTCAGAACGCGATTCATAATCATTACTGTTGTTATTTGAATGGCTACAGCGCCTTTAAAATAGGAGACTTAGTAGCATTATACAGCAGGCGCTAGATGCCGCATTTGAAGCACGGAAACAGGCAGGCCATAAGAGCTAGACTAGTTTGTGCGTTGATAATCGTGTCGCCTTTATGCGCGGGACGCAACGGCATGAAGTGTTTTAGTCGTTGCATTTTCCTATGGAGGACGTTGAGCGGAGTCTCTACTTTTTTATTTGCGGAATGTGAGTAGCAAAGTCTAGCGTACGGTTCTCTATTTTGTTTTACAATTCCGATTGTTATTTTTTATTTTGTGGCAGTCTAAAAACTCTGTCTTTTTTGGCAATTTTGAGGCGTCCCGAAAGCATGTTTCTAAGCATGATATCTAGAAGACAAAAATACAAAAGCCTAGTTTTAAATGCGTTTTCTTTTCGTAGATAAATATATCGAACACACGTTCAGTATAGTATCTAAAAAAAAAATAGTTTCTCCTAAAACACTGCAACAGTATTCATGCATAGGACTCGTAAGTAGGGAAACGGGACGACTACTGCGTGAATTTTGGGGGTGATACAAAACGGAAACAGTTCAACATTTTAAACGTCATTACACCAGAAATATTTGTGTGAACCGGACGTCATTTACAATATAACAAAAAACGGAACCCTGCTGCAAAAAATTATTTTGGAAAAATTGAGAATTTTCTTGAAACGTACATAACATCTTGTTTCACTAATAGACTCGGAATTAATAAGTAATAAAGTGATGACTCGTCTCAGTGCTTGGATCAAAATGTTGTAGTTAAGCTCAGAAATTTGTTATTGCTTGTGGTCTCCAACAACAAAAAAACTTTCCGACTTGTGGAAAATCGTTCCTGACTAGTCGCGGGATAGTTTCTACCAAGTGACGCACCCAGCCAGGTGGAGGGGAGAATTTTGAAGCTGTGTTTCGTTTTCCGCGGTCGTGCACCTGTCGCCTGATTTGATGCAGCTCATACATTTTTTTACTGATGTTGACTAAATGTTTAGATTATGGGTCTTCGTCAGATTTTTATTTTGAAAATAACAACCTTGTAGAGTGCCTCAAAATAGATTGCGCGAATTGAATGTTTCGATCACATCTCCATCCAAATGTCACGTTTATTTTGTTTGAATATTTTCTAGTCGTTGGAATGAGGTAAATTTGTATAAAGACAAAGGAAAGAAAAGGGTAGTTACAGGCTCTCAAATACTCACGTGTGTAAAGGCGTACACACGATGACAAAACTCAACGGCACAACCTATTTCCAGTATAATCTTTATCTTCCAAATATCGTCTTTCCTGAAAGAAATAAAATTCGGCAAAGTTTTCAGCTATATTCCGCGTGAAAACGAAGATCCCGTGCATTGAAATCCCTCATGTTACGGCAGCAGCCTACCTTTACACGTCGACTGTTGTTGGATGCCACGAGCGTGAACTTAAATGACAGGATGAGTGTGGCAAGAGCTTGCTTTGCCGCCATGTTCCTTGCACTGAGAAGATGATGCTGCGTCACGTCCTGAAGTTTCCGGAGAGAGACATGGACCAGTGCACTCCTCAACCACGCCGGATGTGACCTGCAGCACGCAACGTTCTGCGCTTCCGCTCCTCCGAGTGCATCTGCCAACTTGGGTGCATGATAGTATACATACATGTCGGGTGTATTGACAAGTTTTAATTTAGCATACGTAATGGATGCTGGCTAATGTGGAAGTCTCTGAAGAAGCTACGTTCAGAAGTGTAAAGGTCAAGGGACAGTAAAAAAAAATGGGACTTAATTACAAATGATACAAGGTGTGAATCTAGATAAAATAAAACCACAAACCACTTGCTTCACTGTTCTATATGTCCAATATCTAATACACAAGATGATCTTCTGCAAGCCACCCATAGTGCCGCTGGTCATTGCTAACTATTGGGTACGTGTAATTCCATACGTCACCTTATTTACATACATAAATTGAAAATATGTATATCTCCAACTCAAGGATAAATAAATTAAGTACACAATTTACGAGGCGTTCCTGGTCCACACTTACCGATAATGGTCCACAGGCTACGGTAACATCCATACCAAAATTCATACCGCAACATTGGCATACACATTTTATTATTAATTTTCCGCTGTTTTTTGACGTGACAACGTCTTATAATTCGATAGAGCCGGCTGCACGCACGAAAAAACATGACTCATGCGGCGTTACCTCGCTCTGAGGCGTTCCATGTAAGGCTTGAAGTGCAAGCGAGAGCGCGGAACGAGCGAT
>PNEQ01050111.1:10246-28005 GCA_003012365.1 Medauroidea extradentata
AATTGTATTTATGCGTACAAATAAATATAACTTGATCAATTTCATTGTGATTTCCAATTACTTCCTTCTCTATATACATCCAAATCTATTAAACAAATGAAATTAAAATTTTCTTTTGAAAAATGATACCATTCCATCAGTATTTTCTTAAGACGTTGTCACGTTCAACTATCGTCAGTAAACCGACTTTACAGACAACTTTTTTTTTATTTTTATTTTTTTTTATTTTATTTATTTTTTTTTTTTTTTTAGCTAATCAACGTGCACGTACAAGGGACCCTCTGGAAAAATGAACTGCTCCGGCATTGAACGTATGAAATCTCCTGAAATCTAACTAATTTACATTTTAGCAGCAGGATTTCGAACTTTTTCCATCACACTGATTTAAACCGAAGCATATACAGTTGAACTGTTACTGCTTACTGCGTAAGTTTGGCAGTGGCAATCGTAAGTTTAACCAATCACAGAAAAGGTCAGTATTCCCACTATATCATTCGTATTTCACCCGAAAATCACCATCTTGCTTTAATCTATAAAACACACACAAGACGGATGAAAAAAAACCTAATTTGTCATGTAATTCAAAATTTTAATTAAAAATACTACCAGAGCGTCATTTGAATATCTCGCAGTTATTATTTCCGCATTATTTTACTACATTTTTTTCTAACCACAGCTTTCGGTGTAATCAATACAGCTAAAATTGGAATATTCAAAGCCGGTTCCTACTGTGTACGCACAATTTTTGTGACTATACTACTTACTTCTTAGGGCGTGGTACATAATTCAACGCTAAAAGCATTAATATGTAACTGTAGGTTTCTTGAAGCCAATTTGCGAAACTAAACCATAGGAACCCCAGACAATAGTTTTAGCCAACGTTTTAAACAAAATTGTTTTCAGTGTTACGAACTTCTGAGGCATAATCTCTGACGCCGGAACCTCGTGCATTTAACTGCGGCGCAAGAGATCGCGTAACGAATTAGTAATTTTGTATAAATATTTGCACATAAAGTTGGCAAATACCATTATATAGGATTGCCATTGAGTATTTTATCCAAATTGGCTTCGAAAAAAGCGTAGGAATCAATTGACGTTTTTAGCGTATATTTATCTACCACGCACTCTTAAATCTACTTCTTTCTGCTTAGGTTTCTAACTGTGTAAATCCTTAAAACCATGAAAGGCGCGTAGTTCAAGAGACGTAGTGTCCTTTACACAGATCGAGTCGTAGCAGCTTCAGAATCAAGCGCCATGAAGCCAAAATTTGTATTAAAATGGCGTCAAGTGATGTCCAAAAAATTTTGCTGTATGAGTACTTTATTGCAATTTGATGTTACGGCCAAATAGGCGCACAAGAAATGGAATAAGCAACATTTATCGGCAAAGGCCAACTAACACATTTTACATCTTAATACGCTGCTGCATATGACAACTAGTTAACAAAAGCTACGAAAATGTTTGCATTTCTTGTCCCATAATACCCACCTCTCAAAAACTGCAGCTGAACTTCAAATCATCATTTTTACTTTAGTTATTTTTCCATTGCTGCTTTGACCTTGACACAGGTTGATTTTTCCTGTTGGTTGCAGTAAGTTAACGCTGCTGTCTGTTACTTACGCAAGACACGGGTCATAATGAGTTTTAATGTTGCTGTTTGAATCTGATGCGCTTACCACCTGATGTCGCATATCCATGATATTGGCTAACTTTGCTAACGGATGAAGATAAAGCTGGCTGCACTGTTGAGTGAGTGAGAGATTTTGGTCAGCACTCAACATTGAGGTCTTTAGCGCTGGCGAGGGGTAACATGAGGTGAGTATGGAGCAGCGCCGGAATGAATGGACGGGGGAAACGCGATATCCCCGAGAAAACCCGACGACCATCGGCATCGTCTGGCACGATATCCACGTGCGGAAATTCGGGGGGGGGGGGGACCGACCCCGCCGAGAATCGAACTCGGATCGCCTTGGTGGGAGGCGAATGGTTTGACCACTCGGCCACCGTGGTGCACTGTTGAGTTGAATGCCGTGTTTGTTTGTTGTTTCGGTATGTAATAAAGCCCATTACGGTAAATAACACTAATTTTTGTGAATGTTCTGTTTCTTTTGTGAATAACGAGTTTTCCCCCTCCCCCTCCCATCAATACATCAACAAACAGAGGTTAGGCCCATTCTTGATTGTTTACGCGCTTTTATGAAGACTTGCTGTCTTAGTAGAGTGGTGGCAAAACTCGTGTATTTTCAAAAATGCTCGCGAACGACATGTTGCCGACCCCTGTTCTAGAGTTATACGCTGTGTGGAGACATTCTACGAAAAGTTTGATGACGCAATACCGATTGGCGAAGCGTGACTCCCTCGTGTGTCTCCGTCTGTGAGGCTTTCTACGCACTCTGTGCTGCGCTGCACGAGAAGTATCGCATTCGGTTCGAAGATCTAGTAAAAAAACTGCTTCACAGCGTGGTTATAATATCTCCCGTCCTGAAGCACGGCGGGTATGCTCAGTCACGTCCCAGGGTTCTGATAAACGCCTGTAATGCTGTTCAGGCTTTTATGATGGCGGGAATAATACTAAATTCGACGCCCGCAAGAACCTTTGTACACATTACTTTTATCACATATAGGTTAATATTAGTTTCGTGTTTGTTTCTTTGATATTTTAAACACAGTGCATTCTGTTTCACTTGATTGTAGTTTTGGTTTTGTGTAGGCCTACTTCTTACTTTGTTTTCTCGCTGATATTGCCACTTTCTTGTGATAACACCCGCTTACCCTGCTCGAGAGAAGGGTAAGCGAGGAGTAGATCGAGAAGCTGTTCTAGTGACTTCTTTGTCGCGTTTCAAATTTACTCTGTTTACTGTTTGCACAGTTGAAACGTTATCCTCCCCACCTTACCCTCGTCAGGTTTTGTAACCGCCTGTAGAGTCTTGCTTTTCTTTGGTTTCGCCCAAAGACGTAGTTTTGCACCCAGAATAAGATCACTTTGGAAACAACAGATACAGGTTTCCTAGATAGTTTATGAATATTAATGTAAATGTGTCAAGTTTGTGCGATCGCATGGTGGTAAACTTGCCTCTTATTAAAAAAGTTGTGACTTCGATTCATGAAGATAGACGAGGGGTTTATATAAATTTCCACTGTCGTTTCAAGAGCGGCTGGGTCTAACAAATCATAACGTTGTGATGATGGTTTGCCTAGCTAAGTCGTGGCGATTAACTGCAATAACACAATATATACAACAAAATTTCAAATTTATTGATATCATAAATGCGAGTGCATACAATCGCTTACAGTTCAACACACACTTTGTAGTCTCGTGAGACACGGTCACTTTGTCCGTACTAGGATACGTTACAGTGATTCCCAAATGACCTTCGAAGTCCCCAGAGGGAACCCTTCTCCCTACCTTCTGCCGATAAAAATTCTCGCCAGACATGCATATATATATATATATATATATATATATATATATATATATATATATATATATACACACACACACACACACACACACACACACCAGATTTTCTTATGTATTCAACACTCCGCTTGAGGGTCGTGTACAAAACCTTAATATAAGCGGTTCGGGATTATGTGAGCACTCAATAAAGCCCTGCTAAAATTCTATTTTCAGCCAATTCGTATCTTTCCGCGCGTAGCGTTTAACTAAGGAAACACCTAACCTCTCTGGACACGTCAGTTGATATTTGCGCGTGTAAGATAAATTGTGCAGTCAGTTTGAATATATACAGTTTAATAAAAAAAGTCGGTTAGTTATATAAGATACAATTATGTCGATTTTGGTAGATTTTGTATCAGTATTGTTGTATTTAAATAGGAAAACACATGGAACTATATTGCGTAACTTTGCTGCCAACCATACAAGTAGTAAGGCAACTATAGTAGATGTTGAATTGTATGCAGTAACAGCTAGTGATATTTTTCAAAAGTTAAATATTTAGTGCTCACTTTATCCCGAACGACCTATATCATGCTCTATATACTTGTGAAATGCGCTACTCCAAGGCAGTGTACTATGCTATAGAGGTGTGCCCCCTCTACTTGGATGCTGATGAACCAACATTCATGCACCTGTCGGCTATGTCCGGACTCACAACGTCACACTTAAAAATTGTTCATTATATCACTCTTATTTAGATTTGCACGTTTCATTGCACTTAAAATAATCACTTATATGCTTAATTACTCTCATTACGTTGATTACAATTAGTTTTATTAAACACATGTTCATCAGCTTGCATTACGTCTAACACACTCGAATCGTAGCGGTATGTAACCCGCTACACCATTTCGATAACAAACTGGTTCATTTTCTTGATATCTATCCTTATTCGTGGCCAATTTCGTACAATTTCTGTTTTTTTTTCTCGGTGCATGAAAGTTATTTATTACATTCCGAATTCCCTGCCTATTAGTTGCACATCTTTGACAATTTCAAAATATAGGAACAAACCGTCACGTTTATCTTAGTTTATTTAGGCTTGCCCTCTGTAACCAACTATACATATAGGCGAGGCACTGCCAGAGATCTTAAGAAGTTATTGCCTAAAATACAAGCAAGAGTTGTGCAAAATAAATCATATTCGTAAGAAAAACAATTAAATCAAACGCCATCCAACCAGAATATTTTGTTACAATGCAGACACGACATGACCAAAACACATGTAAATCAACTATCTAGCTCGCCAAAGAAAATTCGCTAGCTAAACTTCTTAGTAATTAAGAGGTTCTTCATAAATATGTTGGTCATGATGTCAATATCCCGCTGATGAGGTTAGGATTTATGAACTTATGTCGCATATATTTTATATCTTTTCGAGAGGAAAATTCATTTAAAACACTTTATTTTTCATAAACGTGGCATTTTCCGTCCAAAGACGTGTACATTGGCCTGACCTTGAACGTACCGCACTGCCTCGGCCACAACCCTGATGACCGTATAAGCTAATGGTTCTGGTCGCTTGTCGCGATGGTCGTAAATGGAAGAAACTAGGCGTAACCTCGCGAAGATCTAGGTGAAATAAAAGCGAAAGGGAAAACTTCAGCCCCTACATCACCATGTTAACTAAGCCGTCTACGTCTTGTGGTACGCAGGCGCGTAAAGAAAACCCAACGCTAAACAAGGGTCAAGGACACATAAGGTCCCCTGAAGAGAGAGGAGGGATAAGTTCGGACTTCTTATTCTTTACCATTAAACGTTTCACATCTTCAACCTGCAGTTTTGTTGAAGGACTATTCATGTCAGTTAAAATAGGGGTAATTTGTGCACCTACTAATTTGAATTCGTTGCACTTCGCTTATTTTTTTTTTTTTTTTTTTGCTAAATCGGTTGTGTTTCCGACCGAACTAATAATGAAGATTAAGAAGGCTGAACTTAACTATCCCTCCTCCCCCTTAAGGGAGCCTTAAGTGTCTCTCTTCAGTATTCCGGAAAATCAGGAATTCGATATATGGTAGGCTGTGTCTGGAACCAAGCCCATACCGTTCCGAATGCGAGCTTAGCGTGATATCGCTGCATCATAAAATAATAGTAATCGGAAGAAGAACAATTTGGGTAGTGATAGCAGAAGTTAGTAGTGTCGAAGTCGACTTGGACCAATTAGCACCCATGCTAAGGAGATTTTTCACCCTCCCCCTCCATCTTTTGTGTAGTATAATTTGCCATCTACGTGGTGCACCTGGCTAAACGGTTTTATTTTTAAAGTCCACTTGTTTTTGCAAACTTTAGAAAAATAATAAAGAGCAATACCCTGTAATAATCGTAATTAAATATTTAGTAAGAGTGACTTCTTTCTACTAAAAATTCAAAGATACAAAATTAGTCTTATAGGTTTCTGTTGAAAATTGGTTTCACCACTTACTAAATAGATCAACACTGGACAGCTCTATTACAGAATAAATAATGCTTTACTACTTACTTATTCTGTGGCTCTATGCTAATAACGAAGAGAAAAGTGCGAAAGATAATTTAGCGGATTTGTGGAACTATTAAACAAATTAATGTAATTACTTTTTACTAACATAATTATTTTTCTTGATTATATATTTGGCAAGCTGCTTTTGTTTCAGTAATTTATTTTCGGTCGTGGTATGGAAACTTGTCATTCGTCAGAAAAAACTGTTTTTCTCCACCGTGTTTTATTGGCTGTGCAAATATGATATTAATAAAATGCATTATGCTGTTATCTGTTGTTGATGTGGAAACACACTCAGTGTTCTTGCAGATTTGCACAAGTTGTTCTGTATTGGTTAATAGCACGGTCTAAGTTTATAATGTATTTTATTTCACTATAGGAGGCCAATGTTTTGCAAATATCCAATGTAGTACATATGTTAGCTAACTAATTAATCAAAATGGTACACTCTTTTACGTACAAAAAATTATACTAATTATAAACACTATTTTCAACAAACTAGGAGAGAGTTTTACAATATTTACTTACTTTTACGATTAAAAAGAATAATACTCGTTAAAGCTGTAGAAATGTGGGGTTGTGGCCTTCAGTAAAAAAATTGCTGGGCTTCTCTGTTTCCCAACTGTTTACAATAAACGATGAACAATAACACGCAAACTGACACGGTGTTAAAGACATGTATAAGCAGCAACTACCAATGGTGAGTGTACATATTTTTTCCGGTTCTCATTTAATTTTTATAGGAAATTTTATAGTGCGGTGAGGTCATTAATGACTGTTGCACACACGACTGTACACAATGACTGAACTGGAAGGTAAATCGATCGGTCATTAACTATTTTAACGAACTACGCCGGCATTCGCGCGCCTGGAGTGATTTCGGGAGACCACGGAAGACTAAAATCAGGATGGCCGGAGCCGGGAATCAAACCCAGATCATCCCAAATGCGAGCGCAACGTTTTACTGTTTCACCGTCTGCTTTGTGCCCGGCCGCCGTACAAGTTACCATTTTCTACGACTCGATAGCCTTAGCATGTGAGTTATGTTCATTAAAATTACTCGCATACTGTTAACCGTCACGTCGGTAGCAACATTTGCATTATTATAGCTATATTAGCAGCTGCATTCCAAAAAATATCGCAAAAATCGCAGTGAACGAGAACACCAGCAATGAAATGGAGCTAAATTGACCCCAGGAACTCAGATTCTGTCTCAGACTATAATATTAACGTTGATGATGTTTAGCTGAATAACTATCATGTATTAAAGGACCCTGCCTATTTAGCTTGCAGCGATGGAGTGTAAAAATATGGAATCAGTCTTAAAAATTATTCTTAGTGTATAATTCTTTCAAGGAAGAGTTTTCTACGCAATATTTTTGGAAGAATACTACTATTCGAGAAATGTCAACAACTTTTTATTTCTATTAATTTAATGCCTAAACAGTAATATTGAAAATTACATTTTCACAAATTTTGAAAAAATAATTTCCATGGCAATTTTTTGCAAGGTATTTTATGTAGCTATAGTCATTTTTGTTTGGAAGAGTGAGTATTAAAGCTGGTCCATTGAGAAGTAATTTATTTCAGCTCAGATTCCTTAGAAAGCTAGGTAGCAGAATCCTCAACAGTGAGGCCTTGAGCACGTGTGAGAATTACTGGAGGCGAAGATGGAGCGACGGGGGAATACAAGAGCGGGAAGACACCGCAACTTCTACCACGATCCCAACTTGCGAAAATGGGAGCGACGTTTCTGGGAGAAAGAATCAGGATCGCAAGTGGCATGATCACAACACCACCGCGGCTCGCAGTGCAAACCTCCTGGAGAGGACGGTCGACGGGAACGTCAGACGGCGGAAGAACGCAGGCAGCTATCACTTTCCCCTTCAGGGCCACCGCGCTCCAGTTAACACCCGCGCCGTGCCGGCCAGCCTGTAACCGGAGTAGTGCAACAACCTGCCGCGCACATTAAGTGTGTGGTACATAAAGAAACGCTGAAAACTACAATTGAAATTTACCCTTTTTTTTAGTCACTACGGCAAACTACAAAACAATCCTAGCTAATTATATTTGCCAACTTATTAGTAAACATTTACTTTGACACATTAAATGTTAATAGTTTTCAAAATGTATTTATTCGTAACAAATATGGTTTGTTTTGTACGCATATATTGTGACTATTTGTCACTGTAACGAAAATGTTTCAGCTTTCGTAGTTTTGTACTGTAGCATGTAGAAGTAAAAGTTTGCATAAAACGGTTTTATGCAACAAAGTTAAACCAACATACTTACCTAAATGAAAAAAATTCACATTGAATAACAGTATCACGAATCAAGACATGATATGCATAAAAACCACATTGCTTAGATTTTACATTTTAAAAATACTTTTTTAAAAAATTAACATTACTTCATTTTCAATTCATATATTTTTTAAATACAAAAAAGTCAATCCGGATTGTAAACATGTCATGTCATAATCCATGGTACTGTTCTTCAGTGTGAATTTTTTCATTTTGGTAAGTATGTTGGTTTTCCTTTATTGCTTAAAACTATGTTATGCAAATTTTTACTTTAATATGCTATAATACAAAAACTATGAAAGCTAAACAATTTTCGTTACAGTATAAAGTAGTCATAGTATATTGCTTCTATATATAATATGAATACAAAAATTTCAAACAACTAAAATTGTTAGTGAACTGCCCCCTAAGAGTGATATCGTGCAGTGCAATAAAATGTACGATATTTCGGCGTCAAAGATTGTTATTAAGAAATTCGTTGCTAAAAAAAAATTTTGTTCAGGAAGTTACTAAAAATTGTTGTCTTGATTTTTACGCATTGACTTTGAGATACCTACAATTTTAAACTGATGCTTCTAGCGCTGAGTTATGTAAGTTTATTATTAAGTACAAAAAAAGGTGAAGCAACGAACTAACAGAAACGAATACCGCCTCGCTGTACGTAGTCAAGCTCTCGTAACTCGAATAGGACAAACGAATCCTTACCGATGATTACCGAAGTTGAGGACATGCAAACTGACAACTAACGCAGCGAAAAAATAAATGCTTTATAATAACTCACTGAAATTATGCTTCAGTAATAACAGACGTGATTAATAAATAGTTTATTTTATTTAGAACTAGATGACCCGGTGAACTTCGTATCACCTATCCTAACGACATTAACTTTATAACCTTTCGTCTGACGTTCGACAGACAACTGAAATATAAACATTCAACAACCAACTTTTTTTTTTCATTCCAACAAAACATATATTGTGTATGTTTTTTTATTTACAATCCAAACAACGATAACAATAAAAATGTCTGAATGCACCACAGATTTATGTTTTTTTACTATCTTCCTCGCAATTTTTCCATATTTTCTCACAGTTTAAACCTTCCCTGGACTACGACAAACATTTCAAAACCAAAATCAGCTAAATCAGCCCAGCCGTTATCGAGTTTTAGCGAGACAAACGAATAGCAATTGATTTATATATGTATATATATATATATATATATATATATATAGAGAGAGAGAGAGAGAGAGAGAGAGAGAGAGAGAAGAGAGAGAATATCAAAGTAACGTGTAATAGCAAAAATTATATAATGAAGGTAATACAGAGGCACCGATGAGTAAAAATGAAAACTGTATTCAATTTAGTATTCTGAAGTCCAAGAATTTGTAGGGATTTTCTTGCCAACTTCGGATGTTTTCGGCGAAAATTAGATTCTTGTTATTGAACGTTGAGTTATAACTCTCTTATTGTATGCTACATGTACTGTACATAGGGTATGTGAACGGTCTAACACGCCAATCCATATGCACATGGACAAGACTTTCCGTTCCATTCTTGAGTTACTTGGACAAAACTCCATGGGGAGGATATTTGAACGGTCTAACACGGCAATTCATATGCACATGGACAAGACTTTCCGTTCCATTCTTGAGTTACTTGGACAAAACTCCATGGGGGTACATTACACTCAAAATTGGGGAGGAGGACAGAGAGACCGGAATGATCCAGGGACATCATATCGATACAACCGCAAGGATAAAGAAGAACGAAGCAGGACAACTAAGATCACATTACAGTAGAGTTCTAGTGCGGGTGGGAGGACCTGCCGGCCTTCCGGCACTGAAACCCTGTCGAGCACGCTTCATTACTATCCAACTCTTACTGAAACGCCATCTCATTCCATTCACGAAAACTCTAATGAGACTACATACAATGGAAACACCACGCTCAGGGGAAGTATTATTTATCACCTACGGTTACTTGAATCTGACGAAGGGATGGAACCACGCGGGATAAGGTTACACTAACATAATAATAGTTAACGTAAAAACTAGTTTGAAAGAAGTTATCAGAACTAAGGCGACAATCTTCAATTCCTACAATGCGAAAGTAGTTAAATTACACCGTGATAATATGATACCCCAATTAGAATTTTACATTTGATAACACTGTTTCATTTTGATACTCATTAGGATTTTTTAAATCAAGTATTTGATACTCATTAAGTATTTAAACTCATTCTTTATTCTGCCAGATCAACACAAGAATACGTATTTTTCCTTAAGTCCACAACCAGACTCTGAATATAGTCCGGGGGTTAACCGACCAAAGATGTCAAGTTTACAGCTCATATGAATTGTAATTGTAGCATTCAGTTTAACTAACCAACACAGATCCAAAGCAAATACGAATCAAGTGTTTGGGGTGTATCACATGGGACAGGCGTGAACAGCAAAGACGGAAGCGTTATTCTTTCGTCACCCCCTCGACGCAGTCACGTCACCTCCCATTCACAAGTTCACCACAGAGTGAAACCTCGCAGCGATCATGCGCCCGGAAAGTGCGTGGTCGTCTCTGATTTGTTTACTTATTGAGTCTGAATAACTGTACTGTACTCTCATACTTGCCTCGCTTTCGCAAGTTCGAGAGTTCGGATCCTGGTGAACAGCAGTGTGATCAATATTCCTTACCGCATTTATCGCACATTTTTTCAATCAATAGCTGCACAGTTCCATAACTTAAGCGTGAATTCAAAGGAGCAGCCTGCATCTCCCGAAAGGCGATGTGCAGAACTTGGACTCTCAGACCATAATGTGCATTGTACAGAATACCCCACAAAAAAATTCTATTTCAACTCGTTTAATGTCATACATCGACATAGACGGTGTAACCAACGTTCAGTGACATTCTGAATTTTTGAGTGCAAATAGTTTTATACAAATAACGTCCAACTTCCTTCTTTATTTGAAGGGTATTTTGTGAATAATATTTCCGGCTCTCCAATATGTCTACAGACGGCCTTTTCGAACAGCTGAACAACAAAATCTAGTACGCAGATGTTAAACTCATCGAGGTTTTTACATTGGACTTTGATAATATATTTCCACCAGTATGATTATAGGGTCACGGCTTAATTAAGTGTCACAGATCCAGGAGTACAGCGGAAACACTGAGTGCTAGTTCAGCGCCTTGTACGTAAGAGCGATGGGGCTCTAGGCGCGCACGTCACAGTAGTTCTTCTCGCTCCTTCGCTTTTGTGCCTCCAATGCGCCGGCTCCTATTTATGCTGTTTTTATAATTTTCGTTTTTTAAATTCTGAAAGGGAGAAAATATTGCAAAACCGTAACATAGAAACGTTGCAAATTGTTTGTATTATGAATCCTATTTCTTTTCAAAACATAAGTTTCTACAATTTTTGGCTTGTTATCGACTTAATTACATATTCTCAAAGTCAATAATCAACCAGAATTATAAAAAACTTATATTTTGAAAAACTTAGGCTACATGATACAAACAATTCACAACATTTCTATGTAACGGTTTTGCGATATCTGCTCCCTTTCAGGGTTTGTAAAATAAAACTTACTTAAATATCATAAATGGGGACTCGTGGCCTTAAGGGTGTTCAAGTGCGATAAAGTCATAATTTTATATTTATATGAAATAGTGTTAGTTTTGTAGACGATACTTGTGAGTACAATTTTCTCCTACAAAACACTTTCAGTTCTCATTGTTTTCTCATAGCGGTGCGTCAAAGTAAAATTTTGCATGTTCTGCTGACATGCAAATAGTCATAACCAATTGACTCACGTGCGTGAAACAATTCACAGTGAAATAACATACTATGGGCTACGTAATAAAACATTATTAAAAATCCCGCTAACTGTTTTTGTATTTTAAAAACTGCTGAATTTGCAATTTTTTCCTGTACATTTGCGATTTTTCTTAAATTCGAAATATTACGTTGTGGCATTTTTTTATGTTTTATTGCATAGCTCATCGGATGTAAGTAAACAGTGAATGATTTTGTTTAAGTATGTCAGTTGGTTTTCACTGTTTGTATGGCAGCGTAACATGCAAATTTTGACTTTGACGCCCAGTTATGAGAAAACTATGAGAGCTGAAATTGCTCCGTAAGCTTAAAATGTACTCACTAGTATAGTCTACAAAACTGTCAATAATTCATAAAAAATTAAATTATTATTTTATCGCACTTAAACACCCTTACGCCGCTGACCAACTGGGTATACTTCACTCTAGTTCCAGTAGGCCTATTAATGTGCAGCGCTCCTCACACGAACATTATCCACCACACACTTCAGTCAAGTTACAAGAACTCCAGTTAGCGCAATGGCTAGAGCACTCGCCTCCCATCAAAACGACCCGGGATTGATTCCCGGTAGAATCTACCTGGATTCTCGCCCGTGGGAATGGTATTCGCGCCAGGCTATGCCGTTTTGCCATCGGGTTTACTCGGTACTTGGTAGACGTTCCTTTTACATCGGCAGCCCTATCTGCACCTGTGGTGCATCGGTGACCTACTTTACAGGCGCTAAAGATACAGAGTAGCAATGGTATTTATTTTGGGCGTTGTTTTTCCTTCTGTCATTAACGGTGTAGCATGTAAATGATAATTATAATTTCTTTTTAATCACTGACAGGTTTGGCCTAATTTTTGTAACTTATTCATAGACTTGTACCTGAGAATACCTGCATAATGCAACCAGGTTGTACCCGGAATTCAACCACAGGGTTCCTCTTACCGCAGGCAACCTTCATGCTCAAGTACTTTCAGTTGCCTTTCAGCTACAAAGTTCAGGATTTAAATTATAGCTAAGGCACGGATAAATATAATTTTATAAATTAACGTTAAGTTTTCTCGGATTCGTATATATAACTAATTGAACACCCCCCACCCCTTCAAAAACATCAAAATCAATAAATAAAAAAGTTTCCTATAGAAGACTTATGTTACATCCAACTACGCCACGGAAGCAGAGTTATTGTAATTAATGGTCGAAATTGGTAGTCCTATATTAATATGATAATCCTGCAAATGCTCGTAATATTTCAAGAGCGAGGCCACTCATAGAAAGATTTGGGTCAGTAACTTAGAACCGTCGTATAGTCTGTTGAAATTAAACGAAGTTAAGGAGAAGGGAACCAACCAAGTAATTTCTTGTCAGATAAATCATACCAAGTAGAAAGTGATCCAAAACATATCCTACAAAAATAACAGATATTACGTCATAATATTCGAAAAAATAAGAGCACAGAAAATATAGTATAATATGGTACATACAATGTTTAGATAAACGCAATAAATTTTACCTTGAATGTCCGAGCTTCATTGAACTGTGGTGTGGTTCTTGGTTCCGTTCTGCCTGAGGATAAATTTATTTGTTTAGTTGTTTTCTTATCACCGAGTACGCCCTTTCTATATTTCTTGAAAAGAAAGAATGGTAACTTTAACTTTTTAAACCGCAATTTATTTGATATATTTGGTGTTTCAACGTTGAACAGTTAGAGATGAAAAAAGAAAATCGGCGAGAGACTCTTTTAAAAACGATCTCAGAATTCGCCCGGGGTGATCACGCAAACCCTCGTAAGGCCGGAATACGGATGGCCGGAACCGGGAATGGTGGGAAGTAATACTTTGGCCGAAGACGCGGAGCAGTATTACGCGAGGGTTAAGGAAACGTGTGTGAGGACTAGTATCTGGGACGTGGGGGCAGTGGCCAGAAGGGGTTGCCAGGCAGGCAGCACGTGGGGGGATTACTACCCCTCGAATTGGGTCGGCCAGAAGCCCGCGTACGCGCGATTGACAGTGCGTTGGCCCCTGGCCCCGTTGAGGCGCGTGTTCGCAGTCCCTGAGACAGAGGGTTGGGGAGAGGACGAAGCCCTGCAACAGCAGCATGGGGTCTAGCTCTCACATCTAGGGCGCTACACTTTTATCGGTGTTACATCCTCGTCCGTTAAACTCAACTCTATCGGCTTACTTTAAATATTATCTTCTAACAACACTTACGATGGTGGCTTCACTGCAGCACGTTACAAGAATGTTTTTTAACAATACTGCTAATAGGCAACTACTTAATCCTTCCCATTAACGTTTACCCTAAAAAATCCAGACTGTTTAGAAATGACGACATATAACCATTATACTTGCTATCGAAACTATTTCGAAGCCCTGCTACACAGTCAAAGCCAGTTTCCACAGTGTTGTTTCCCAAATATGCTAAACGAACTTTAATATTTTTAAATGTAAGCTTTATCAAGCTTTGCGTCTCCTCGACGGCGAGGTCATCAGAGGCAGTTACACACAACTGTACAGGAGGACAGGATTAGCTTAGAGCGATTTCGGGAAAACATGGAAAATTGAAATCAGAAATTTCGGAGCCGGAAATCGAACCCGAGTCTTCCTGAATGCGTGTCCAACGTGTTATCGTTGCGCCATCTTGCTCGGTGGGGTTTACAGGAAATGTTATTGGTAGCTGAACATTCAAATGAAGCAAAACTCATACATCCACAACAATTATATGATAGGGGAGAAATTTTTAACAAATCAATTGGTGTGTGTTGCGTAGTAACCTTATACATGGTAAATTGGGGAGGTGACTAGAAATGACGTAGTATATCATTCGTTGGGCTCGGATATGTAAACCATAGCTAAAAGTTTGACAATCAACCCAACCGTGACACCAATGTCATCATTTCCCAATAGTGAAATTTTTAAAATATCCTGACGGTCATCCATTGTGGCTCAATGTTTTTCTTTGTGTGAGTTAGGAACAAATTAAAATGATTTTCCAGTTAACATTTAAAAAAGGACACTATGAATGTATGCGTTACTACACAAGAGTAACGTTAGACAGTCTAACTGAATACATCATAAATTTCTCACGGACTCCAGGAAACTCTTCCTGAAGTCCGGCACAAGTAAGCTTGAGTGACGGCGTAGTTAGTACCAGCTATCTTAGTGTGTCATCTGGACAGTAATCGCTGCTGACGTAGAGGTCAGATTGCAGTTCCGAGTAAATCGGTAAAAATCTGGAAAAGTAAAAGGACTGTTATGATCAGATTTTATCTGCAATTGCCATGAAGCATGTATTTTTCAAGGTAGCTATAAATTACTTCACGTATTAGGGTAATTTTTGTACTTCCCTCTACATCGCGTGTGCAGTTGAAAATATAAAAGTAATATATTGTTATTTTAAAAGAAATGTTTGATTCTGCAGTTACATGCTCAGAGGGAATGAAGATATATCTTACAAATATTTTTTACTTATTTCTTCTTAGATGACGTGCATTCAGAAATGTGTACACAAAAACGGAAAATAACTAAGGTTGGAAAACAGTTTACGTGATGTTAAATTGCCGTTTTATAATTAATATCAAACGGTGATTCTGCTTTTCACTTATTTGTTTAATTTTTGGAAGGCATTCTGAACAACTAGAATATAATTGAATAATTGATTATACACGGAAACACAAAAGTATAGATTGGACTGAAGACAGAACGATGCATTAATCCGCTCAACTTAAAGCGACACGTAAAAACTGACTTCAAAATTGCAAATTGACAACTGAGAATTATGCACAGCGAATATCAAATTTTCTTTCTTTCTTGCGAGCAGATGGAACTGAAATATTAAGCTTACAGATGATGATGAATCTCTAATTTTAAGCACTCTTTCCAAAGTTTTCGTAAAACCGAAGAAATTAATACAGAACTGTGACATGTCCATGTACATTATCCACATTACCTTTTGCCATCAGAATTGTTTAAGGACGTGGGCAAGGAAAAACTGACCTTAACTGGAATCGGGTGTCATTTAATGAAATAAGTATAGACAAAACGAGTTGAAGGAGAAAGTGGGATAACTCCAAGCAGTTCCCCACGGTATTGTCCATCACACTTCCCAGTCCAAAATTCTCTCCCACACCTCTACCAGCTCCTCCCTCCCAGTCAAGGCTAAGATTTTCTCATTTTCTAACTAGGGATCTCAGCAATGACATGCTAGTGGTCAAGTGACATTTGGGCCAACCATCAAATGATGGAAGCAGTATTTATAAACACTCTCATTATAAAACTGATTAATGCTATCTTTTTTAATATCTTTTCCTTAGAGGCAACCAAATTATGTTGGCACTGAGTTTAATACTTAAGCTTGAGTTTGGTTTCTTACAGTGTCTTACCCACTATTGTTGTGGTGCATGGAATCTGGCCTTATACCTCCACGTGGGACTACCGGACAAAGCACTTTTGTCAGAGCCAGGCAACAGTACCTGGACAGGACGAACCAGAGTTCTAAAGTGTGAAATTAGTCACTGCTCGCAGGCAGAGTAACTTGTACTACGTCCGCTAGTATGGAGGAGGAAGAATGGACGTGGTTGTGTCCTGCACGTTTCTGAAGGGAGAAAGTACTTGGACATGACGGTGGGGAAAGGAAAGTATTTAAGTGAAGGGAGTGGCGGGCATGTCGCATGCAGCCAAGAACTCCAAATAATCAGCTGGACATCCAAAATCTTATCTCTCACATGTAGTCCTATATGCCTGGTTGTCTTACTACAAGAGACTCCTCATTACAACATACAAGAACCATCACAGAGGTCACATTAAGTGATAACATGCCGATTCTAACTAAACATATGCATGGGTAGAATGAAAGTTCGGTAATGATAGATGCTTTCAGTACTACGAATACAGATGTTACAACTGTTTAATTTCCAAGAGTGTCGACTTTAACGAAAACCACTGCGAGTACAAGGGTGGAATTAAAGAATATGCACAGTGCCTTACGTCGAAGTTCATGGAGTAAAATACGGAAGAGATATAAAATGTACGTAAAGTTGAAGTGAAACGTAGATAAATCTTTGCTCATTTAATGAGTCCGAGAACCAAAGGCGTGCCTACGAAATTCTATTCAAGGATAAAGGTATGGCGGCATAAAAGTAAATACAGACCACTCCATACAGTGACAAACTTATGTATTATAAATTACGTATAAATAAAACTGAAAGTAATATAGAAACGTATGTTGCTATTTATAATCCTTTAATTTAATGATTTAGTTATGCAATTGTAGACTACCCAACAAAATGTGTTTCACGATACAGTGTCTTTTCTGTAAAACAAACAACAACATATATTATCTTTACCTAACTTCAAAATAGCTAAAATTTATGTATGTGAATTTCAATAACGGGAAAGTTTTAACTTACTGAATAATTACATAACAGGATCCAATATTAATCTTAACTTTAGGAGATTTTTCGGGGTAATTAACCAATCAGTAAAAAACATGCTTATATTCCGGCAGTGCTAAATATTTAGCTCCCCCACTCCCCTTTCTCCCCGGATCTTTTTTATTCTTTAAGCAGTTTTTACAATTATGCGACACTGCGACAGCGACAGTGCGGCAAAAACGACTTGCTGCTGTCGCACACACATCCGATTTGACAATTATGTGAAAATATCGGTGACGTCAATGCGTTCATTTGCTTTTAGTGCCCTC
>PNEQ01050111.1:28105-48844 GCA_003012365.1 Medauroidea extradentata
TTTTTTTTTTTTTTTTTTTTTTTTTTTTTTTTTTTTTTTTTTTTTTTTTTTTTTTTTTTTTTTTTTTTTTTTTTTTTTTTTTTTTTTTTTTTTTTTTTTTTTTTTTTTTTTTTTTTTTTTTTTTTTACATTCGCGCTAAGTAGTTTGGCGGTGTTTTTATTTCAGTGTGTCTGTAATTTATTGTAGTAAATTGAAACATATTATAATTATTCATGAATGTGAATGAGGAAAATAGAAGAATACGGCGAGTATAAATTATGCCGCGGGTTGTAAAGAAATTCTCTCTTCCGCACTTCTTCTACACAACTTGTCATTTCGTCAATCGCAAAAACCATAACAAAACAACGCCGCCTGTTTTGTTTCCGAAACTTTTATTCTTATTCTTACTGTTGACAAATGTTTCTGTTTACAAACATAGAAGTTTTATTATTCTTCTTCCTTGCCGCACGCCATTTTCGCAGCTGCGATAGGACGAGTTCTATCGCAGCCCGTCGCATCGTCGTCATCTGCTTGCTCTCATCTGATTGGTTAGTTGCGTTTGTCGCACTGTCGCTGTCGCAGTGTCGCATAATTGTAAAAACTGCTTTAGGAGTATTTATATTTCTTAAAGTAAATCAGGCAATTTACAACCTCGCACTTACGTTAATGAACCCAGAGTGTATACTACAAGTACGACGTTGGCGATGGCTTAAAAAAGAGGATGGAGAGGGGTGAACTGGGATGTAAGTAATGTGTTATCGGCGCTGTTGTACATTTCTAGAATGAACAATAAGTCGTCAGCCATCCGAAACAAGGCCTGGGAGTCGTAATGAATGCACGAAAAGTGTTATTCTCCCACGACGCACTTCCTGGAAGCGGAGCGGCGCGAAGATAAGCATGCAGTAAGGGCGACAGGAGCACGTGCCGGGCAGGGACTGACGTCTTTAGCGGCGTGGCGGGCGAGGGAACGAGGTCAGGCAGGAGGCGAGCCGACCATTGTTCGCCCGTTGGAAACACTCTACTTGGGGTCCCATCCTCGCGGCTCTCGGACACAGCTTCCGGCCTACCGACACTTTTCTCTTCTCCGGAGATGCCACTTCCGTGAGCCTCACCTGTCACCCTTCCACGACTTGCGCAACATAACTCTGGTTGGTTATATTCTCTGCTATAGGCTGTTCACTATAAACTGAACACTCAGCATAAATTGTAAATATTTCCAAATATGTTTTATTCAGCAAGTAGACGTTAACTTTTGAGTGTTGGAACATTTACGCTGGTCTTTAGTTGCATGGAAGTTTTCATATTTAAAACAGTATAGGTGGCTACAAAACGGCTGAAAGAAAACCTTATGCAGTGTTCACTTTATCGCGAATGGCCTATACCATACCGCTTCTGTACGCGTAACACTCGCACCATACCGATATCAAGGTATCGAAAATCTATAGTCATACGCTGCAGAAATCCATAAAGACATCGCATACACCGGAATAACGCAAAATGAAATCCCACGCTCGTGTCTTCTTCGCCACTACCGTACATAAAATACTGCAATGTTTGCGACGTCACAAAATCAATGCACCTATCAGTACAACGAGTATTTGGTTATCGCTCGTTTCAAAATAATTTCCATTTGCGTCAAACATGCGTACATAAATGTAATGTATGCGCCATTATTACTCGTATCGTGACATGTACAGCAACATTACGGAAAGCTTTTAATTAATCCCACAGTTACCAAAGGAAGGAAGTTAATTGCGTATGTATTAAATTATGTTTAATATTGACTTAAATATACGACAAATATTACAAATAAAAAAACTAACCAAAAAGGTGGAGAAAATCTTCTTTGGACCAAGATTACCACGTCATAAAATGTGGCAAATAGTGTGATCGTCCG
Organism: Medauroidea extradentata; assembly: GCA_003012365.1. Taxonomy (NCBI): domain Eukaryota; kingdom Metazoa; phylum Arthropoda; class Insecta; order Phasmatodea; family Phasmatidae; genus Medauroidea; species Medauroidea extradentata. The sequence continues at coordinate 29,982 of PNEQ01050111.1, forward strand.
TTTACAAACACTACGAGGTAATTATTTGGATTGAAGTAACGGAGTGACCGGCTAATTATTGGGGCGGATTTTGATAACGACTGGCCATGCGTTTTTTTTTTACTTTAATTATTTTTAAGAATATGAAAAGTTTGTGGTTGCCAGTCGTACTTCTTCCTCCACATCCGTAATTTATTACTGCACAGTTCGAGTATACTTGCCCTGCATTCCATAATTCGGTGATTAGATTCCTGTACAATGTACGGGGGAAAAATGTGAACATTAAAAATTCGATCTGTACATTTAAAAGCAATATTTATTTACAAAATACGCACGTAGTTTATTTTAAGCCACATTATAAATGATAAATTTATGTAATACGATTGTCAATATTTGACATACTTTATTACACCTTAGCTGAAAACTACAGGAATTATGGCTATCATTATTTACCCCTGAGGTCTTCCATTTATTTGCGTTGCTTAACTCAGCACCATTCGTCGCACATGTGAATTTTTCCAACTACGTTGCGAGACTCTGTGTAAACCGAAACACAGTATCACATAACAGACACAGAGAAATCTGTGTACATGTACATGAATTTTATACTTTTATCATACGATATTGTGTGCACGGCAAAAGTAATTCAGAAAATCGGTTCGACTGTAATGTGAGTCTATGCATTCCTTAGTCAAACGGTTTACAAGAAATAACGCACGAATTAAAAATATGCATGTTCCTTCCGACTGCTTATAGAAAGTATGGCAAGCAGATACATGCTGTAAACCCACAATTCAACTGATAGCTGCATGTTTAGAGAGTAAAACCTTGTGAGAAAGGTCATCGTTTGATAGTTTTACGAATAAGAATGTTCCATATTTTGTTATTAATTTAGTAATGACATATAGTCATTGTTTAAAAAATAATTCATAGTACAACGCGTGGAACGTAGAATTAACTACTTAAGAAAATTAAAGCACCAGTAAGTCGCAAGTCTGTTAAATTGCTAAACGAATCCAAGAAATCTCCAATCCTCATCCAATCAAATGTCACGCCAACCGCTTTTTTTATTTTTTTATTTTACGGGAGTTTCGCATCACTGAATTTAGCAAAGAGCGTGCTAGAAAACAAAAGTACAATTCACAGTACAAGCATCGAAGGTCCACTTGCGGTATCCAATTGTAGAAGAAAAGCTAAATATAGAAACCCATTACTACTTTAAACGAGAAATATAGTTGGCAATGCAGACATTTCACTTTTTTTTGCAGCGATGTGTCTGCTGGATACAAATGAGCCTTACAGCTAAACTTAGGTACAGGAATCCCATCGAATAAATGGAACCACATCCATCACTGTCCTGAGAAAGTCAATGGACCAAAATTCTACTTAGATTGCTGTTTAAGAATATGAAATATTACTTCACTAAGAATAGACAGATCAAAGCAATTGCCGCAGCCAGCTTTATTATAAATATATTCAGTTATGTTTTGAGATTCAAGAAGGCACTGTGCATAATGCAAATTTGGCATTTTTGTAGTTATCCACATATAAATGTACTTAATTCCTTCAGACAGCTAATTTTTAAAAATTACCAACAAACAGTGCGCATGTCCTGTCACAAGAAATCAGTTTTGCATCTCTTGAAACGTTGTAATCACTAAGAATTGATGTAAACAAGTTGGAGGAAATTATCGTAATTAATAAAAGCCTTCAGGCCGGAGAAATGCTCCAATAAGCATTTACCCGTGGTATATATTCTCATATCTAAGCTACGTATTTTAACGTAATTTTCACAAGGAGTATAAACTTTTTTTTACAGTGCCTAAATGCTTTATCTTTTAAACAAGCCTTTTCCTGTGACTTCGTTAGCTTGGTTTTCAAATTAATGCATATGTGTGTTTAAATTGTCAATATATTTTCAGAAACCAAAATTTAAAAAGTTTTTTATAAAAGGTTTTTGATAAAAAAAACTTCGACACTTCGAATGACATACAAGTAATAATATTGATACAGATTATCACATTAAAAGTGATACAATTTACGGTATTTTTTTAATTTTCTAAAAATATTTTTAGAAACAAAGTCCACTAATTTTTTTTTTTTTTTTTTTTTTTGGAACTACGTTCTGCCTCTTGTCTTGTTTCGCCCACCTACTTTTATTTGTACATTTTTGTCATGAACCATTGCGGGCGCACATACAACTCAACAAAGTTACACGCAGTCGAATGAATGTTATAGCAATACCTGCGTTAGACAGTCATACGTTAATTTGTGTGCGGATATGAGTGTACATATATATATATATATATATATATATATATATATATATATATATATACACACATACACTAGCTGCCCTGACAAACGTTGTTTAACTTATTGTAAGTGTGTAAGGATGTGGTATATAAGTGGAAGAGGTCTAATAATAAAGAAATTAATAAATAATAATACAGCAGCGACAACTGGTGGGAATAGACTGGTATTAGCTCGTGGGGATAACAGATCAATTATCATTTACACAGTTATTAAATTAAAAATATTTACTAAACAATAGCACTTAGGAGTATAAAAATATATAAAAACCTATTCGCAGACCCACCGAATATATATACAAAATTTCACTGAAATAGGTTAAGCCATTTAAGAGGAGTATGGAAACAAAAACTGTAACACCAAAATTTTACATATTATATTTATAGGTCAATTAATAGTAAAAAGATATGAATGTAGGACAAGTTGCCGAATTCATCTCAACGTTTCTTGAGGTAATAGTGGTATGCTACAAAGGCATAACAGTACCTAGACATGCTGTTTACAATTTTCTGTAATGATGTCATGGCGTCACAGATTTAATTGTGTATGATTATTGAAACTCAGTGAATGCGGCCAGGGCTTGAGAGTCTGCGGCCACTAAGGCCTACTCTTGCACGTTGACCAGCTGCCTCGTCGTCTCTAAGCGCAACGCGTTCAACTGGCCTCCAAGCGCTGAACTGACGTGTACTCTTCTCACCGATAGCTCGCCTCCAGTGGCGGATCCAGCATTACGTGAAGAGGGGGGGGGGGCTATGCCTTAAAAAGTTTCTATACATACACCCCAAGACAAAAGCGGGGGTTCCGGGGGTGCCCCCCCAGGAAAATTTTGATTTTAGAGATGTAAAATGGTGCTTTTTACGGAGTTTACATACAAACAATTTAATTTAATAAGCAAGAAAATTTCAAAATAAATTATGTCTTAAAAAGTATATAGTGCTTATAAAAATAAATTAGAAAAAATAAAAATGGAAATAAATCTGACCTTAAAAGCGGTGGGGCCGGGCCCCATCACTGCCCCCTAAATCCACCACTGTTCGCCTCTGTGAGACATTCAATGGCGATTCTATAATTTTATGATGTAATATAACAGGTAAAAGTCTGTAATTTTATATTTCGTTTTGAAGATTACCCACCAAGATTTTCACACCTAAAAAGGGCTGCTAGGACATCCATTTTTGATTTTTGCAATTTTCATCCTCGAGTAAACAAGCTTTAAACATCACTGTAGAACCTGTAGTCGGAATGCGCGAATGTAGCTTTATTTGAATGATATTTCTCAGCAGCATCACACACGCACGCTGAGCCGTTTTCGAACAGTCTCTCTTATCGACCACCGTGCACACCGCTCGGTGGCACGGGCAGGAGTTCTGATGTCGAGTATATCTTCCACTCGTAAAGAACGGTGGGTCGCTTTCATAGTGTATACCGCTGACCCGCCACAAGATGCCGTCCCAGGGCGGCCGCTCCCTCCGCGGTCTGAAAGAAAGTGACACTCGCAGACGTGGCAAGAACAGTAACGAGCTGGAGACAACAGTTTCCCTTCAAGTCTTCTACACCGCGGCGTTATTGTCCACGTACGTGGGTACCGTACAGGCACTTCAGTTCACAATTTAAAAAAAAATAAAAAAAAAAAAAAACAAGCACAGAACACATAACACAACAGTATAAACTGTGCACGACCAGAAGCCTTGTGCAAAATTAGATCACAATTGCATCCCTACCACGGCCATAGGAACAGGTCTGGAAACTGAAGTTGATAATTGACCCTCGTATGACTGATTGGCGCCACTCGCACTCTAGGGTTGTTTAACATTGCGTAAATGGGACTACAAGGAGCAAACTCGTGTCGGAGTTGCTAGGAGAACTGCTAGTACGACGCTATACTGAAATGTTAAAACAACACTTCATTGCTAGTGGCGCTTTCAGTCATAACGGGGTCAACTCAATAGCATTGTTAGATAGGTTAGTGTCCAGACCTGTACTTCTACGACCGTGATCCCTACTGTTATGTTTGGTCAATAGCATTTTTTCGACGCATCTGAAAGATTCCTTGCTGTATAAAAGTCAACCGAAGGCCACTGAAACATATTTGAAGTGGAGTCGTATTTGGAGATAAAAAGAAATACAGAAACAACGTTCCTGTGAAATGCACAGCGTAAAACATTATTTACAATATAATAACATAGTTTTTAACATTACAATTTCTTATTCTAGCTTTGTTTTGCTCTCATGCATTTTTGGAGGTTAAACAAACATGGCGCACATTCACAAAATCCTTTGCTGTGATTGGTTGTCCTATGCACAAGCACAAGAAATGAAATATTACTATTTCCTATGTCAGCATCTCGATGCACACGACCACATTTTTGGCGTTGTGAATCGTTAGGTAAGAACACATAGAGGTTAGTTCTTGTGCGAACGACCTATGTGCTATGCTTATTGTTATGTTATCAATTGTGAACCCACCTTTACGCAAGTTATGTTGGATTTGTGTACAGGCTATTCAAGGTCAAGTGAGCTCTTTTTAATGCGAAGCTCAGTTTTTCTCTGAGCCAAATTCTATTTTGCCACCATTTGTTGATATTAGAACTACCAAGACATTAATAAACACACAGTCTATATTACACTCCTTGTCCTGGACATGAGAAACCGAGTCCACAGAACGTGTGACCACCGGTATAAGTGGTTCCCCTCCCTCAAGTGCCAGCCGTCTTGGTGGGCGGATGAGCGGGCAGAGGCTCCGGACACCGTGTTGCCCCAAAGATGGAAGAACCACAACGTCAACAGCATAGGATGCGAAAGGCAAGGAGAAACCACCCCAATATAGATCCAGAAGGGTATGTCATGAAAATACTACACGATACCTCTCCCGCGATGACGACAATATCGCCATCATCCTTAAGATTCAGGAAACGATACATTCCAACAGTCACAGGGTTCACAGTAAAATACTTTTGTCAGCGGTTAATGCTTGCTGGAACGACCTTAAAAACTTCTCAGTTTACAGTAAACAGAAGTTGTCAAACATGGATTAAACTTGTACGGACACGTATCTTCGCTACCGTAGCCCAGTCATTGTCAGAAAACACGTCTGGCAGGCAGTGAGAAAACTTGCTAAACCACGTGTGTATAAACATACATCAGGTTTACTCTAACAATTACAGTTAAGTACAAGGCTGGGTTAGATAAGTCCAACTAATTTGGAGAAGCAATGCGCAGGAGCTTGCATGCAATCACAATAATTAGGGTACATGCAATGCAATAAAATGACACATACTGGTTGTCTGTTCGAAGTTCCTTGACAAAGTGTCTTCAAACTGTCGGTCATCATCGGCCATAAAGGCCCGTCCCTGACGTAATATGATGAACAATTTGTTCGATCATATACAGGCAAAATTGCAAAGCCAGTAGTTTCGGGAAGCAATTCTCACATGTAGAGGAACAAAAATATAATATGAACATAGGTCTGACAATTCCCCATTTCTGCTTTACGGTTCACAGTTCATGATGCATAAGACAAGTACATAGCGAGCAGGCAGGATCGTGTTACTGTGGAATGCCATTGACAACTACACACCAGACCAGTCGTATTTGATTGGACGGTAGGTATTGTCCGACGTAGCATTCCACAGTAAAATTATTCAACCCATTCCATGCAATGTAAGTCATGAGACCTGTAGTAAAGTAACGGTACGTTTTCGGGACTATGTTCATGTTGTTACAAAATGACTATTTTAAGTCATTTTATTACATGGTTGCTCATAAGGGGGTGAGGTGAGTTGCTGTTTTCCGTGGTTTCCCAATGCTGGCCTAGTTGCCGCTCGAACCTCTCGCTGTCAGACTTGCCAGGCAATATCACAACAATGTGACGTTTCTTGTTCCTATAGATGTGAGAATTATTCCCTCAAAATATTCACACGCAATAATGCAACCCCATGTATATCTGGACGGTAAGTTGATACTTTTAGAAGCGAACTGTTAAAAAAAAAATACTAGGAATACTTTCGTTATTACCATACGACTATGTAAGCAAATAATACGGTGATATAAATAAATACATTTATTTTTCAATGCACGCGTCCGCGAGTATGAAAATTGTTTGTAATAATTATTTTTAAAGTGAGTTAAACATGTTTGTTATACGATAGTTGAGGGATGGTAGGGTTGGCATTGATGTCGTAGAAATAGTTCTTCTACACATTACGAACGGCGGCTAAAATATTGAAAATCGTTTAATGGAATATGTACATAATGTGTTCATTTACAGGGCATGAAATAAAATATATATTTACATTTAGCATATATTACAATATTTTAGAGATGACGCAGTGAGTGTCGGCGGATGAACAACGTACGTCGGCTTGCAGTGCAACCGTCAACCTGGCAATGTTATGTTGATGTTTGGCGGAAGAATACATAGTTGGTGTGAAAACAGATCGAAGCTAGAATCAGGGTTTCCAGAAAGTATCACGTTACCGTACGGCGGGTATTGTAATGTAAGCAGTGCTTGGTGACGACTGTACATATTTCCTCGACTATACCCAGCCCCCCTGGCCAACAGGCTGATAGTGACTGGCAGTGTGTTATGACACAAGTAGCGCGCCAGTGACGAGGAAAGTGGCCTCCAATCATATGACCTCGGACAGCACAACACACGTCCGTTGGTTGCTCGTGGCAGGCACGTACACACGACCGGATTCGCGTGTTTTTAAATGTCGAGTAAATTAGGGGCCAAAAGTCGCTTGCCTGGTAGTTTGGCGACGCTTCGTCGCAGTTGTAACAAGCTCTGCTATCGTTGACGTCAAAGAAACTGTCCGTCTGCCTCGGCCGCCAACCAGTGTGCAAAGCTTTAGTAGTGTTCGTGTCATTCAACAGCCCTACAGCATTTTTTAATTTCGTCTGCGTAAATGTAATTTCAGAATGTTTTCGAGTCACAATTGGGATTCCCTTTGTTTGTGTTTCTAACGATCATTCCGCGAAGGTTTAAAACTGTTAAAATAACATATTCGCAATCATTTTTAAATTAGGAAACTTCAGCTGCATTGTTAATGTCTTTGAAATATTAGATTGAGGGTTAATGATTTTGTGAAAAAATTGCGGACACACGCCAATGAAGCGATATATCGCCTCATAAAACCAATAGTGAACAATGAAAAAATAATAAAGGTGTTCATGTTGACTATAGCCAATTCGGCTTTTTATTCTTTTATTGTTTTTACTTATTGGTTTGCTCTTAGTTTACCGAGTTGACATAGTGCTGCAACGGCGTACGTCCACAATTATTTCACTAAATTCTGCTACATTGTATTTCAAGTACCAGGCAGACACGCAGCATTATTTTACTTTATTATTACGTAATAAAACGACAGAGCTGCCTCTGAAAGTCTGAAAAAGAGGCGAAACTACGAAGAACCGCACGCCAGTTCCGTGCTTTGTGAGTAGAGATTATGACGGATAACCGCGGTGCTTGAATCAACCTATGCTTCGATGGCTTTAGGCTTCGGACACGTATCATCTCAAGTCATTGCAATTGGGGCGCGGTCTGTCAGTGGATGTAGTGCCACAGGCATGAAGATGCGTAATAACAAACGACATCATTCCGTGACTTGTATGTTTGTACGTATTAAGTGGCAAGGGGGTGTGTAAAGTGGGGGTTGTAACTGGCCGGCCACATTCCCTCGCTGCGAACCTTCACCCAGGACGACTTTCACTCGTGCTGTCCCAGTTACGACGTCTCGTCGCCGCCAAGGGGACAGAACACAACACTTGACCAGCAGCGGAAACACGTTGCTCAACATGCAGCTCGCCTGGACACGGTGGGTTACAACCGTCGACTGCAGTCCTCCAGGCTGCGATTAACGTCTCCAACCATTACCTTTCGCTCAAGACTTCCTGCAGCAGTTTTCAGTCTATGTGGGAAAAACAACGCGCCTAATTCTGCGAATTGTTAACGAGAATAGATAAATCTGAAAAATGGCCTAAACCGACTAGGAATTAAACCCGAGAACTTTAAAAACCCACCAGTAACGCGTCCTGATGACTGCATCCAAACGGTCGGTAATCATATTGATATTTAAAATTTCTTATCTGATAATTTAAAGAAGGCGCACATTCAGAATATCTATGTTGGATATAGCACAAGAATCAGAAAATTACGTCTGCTGAAACTCCTTTAAAACAATAATAAACTGTTTCCCTGCAATAATGTTGGTAATCACAACCTTACAAAAGTGCCCCACTGATAAAGTGTAAAACGAATTGCTTTGAATTTAATATAGTCTAAATAAATTAAAATGTTTTTTCTATAATTTCGATTGTATTAGTTACACCATGACGCAAGTAACAAATTATTATCATCATCTTAAAGGTGATAAAAGTATATTTTGCATGAAATGTACAGAAATACAAACACGCCACCTCTATGCAGCCTTAAAACCGGACATCTTACAGTAGAAATTAAATAATTATGTGCACTTAAAATTTAGAATAATTTATTTTTAAAGTTTACTTTACCTCACATAGTTGAGTTCACTTAAATGACAGCACTTCAGCATAGCTTAGAAAATGTTCACTATAGAGCTGGAGTCTTTTGACGAATTTCAAAATATGAACTGTAATGAAATCAGTATTGTATGTCCCGCTGTTTCAAACCACGTGGATACTAGCTGTATATGTGTGCTTGCAATCACAAGCGAAGCAAAATATGGGATGATTAAAAAATCTGGATGTAGTGATATGACACTGGAGTGAAACTGTTTACGGTTCAGGTAATATGAAAAACGCTGAGGCAGTAGCCTTAAGGACGTCACATAAGTCTACTGCTTCACATCCCAGAAAGCCACTGCATTGCTGAGTGTAATTCTCCCAGTTATAGATATGTGTTTACTTGCACTTGGATCGGAACTTATCAGGTATTACCTGGCTGAAAAATGTGTAGGCATGTGAGCGAAAAAGACGCTGACCCTGTAAGTTCTCGGAGGTTACATGCTAGAGAGTGAAACTGAGCGTGAGGAAACGATAAGATAAGTAAGTACCAGGAAAACCTGTCACTTTTTTTGACAGGGGAGTGCGTGATAGATGACGGAATCCTGCCGCCACCTCACAAACACCCAACTGAAACTATCACTGGCCAGTATTTAACAGTCCTTTGTTTAGTAACCAAATATTTTATTTATTTATGTATTTTAAGAATTATTTGCTTCAAGGAACATGGCTGTCTGCGAAGGGAGAAAATTAGAAAAACGTATGTTACAACTTTGTCCGTACCAATATACATTTAAAAAAACCGTACTTATTTAAAGATGAGGAAAACGATATTGTCTTTATATTAAATTTAAGGTGAGTGTAGTAAACATTTTTCACAATAACCCAGGGACAGCTGTAAATGAAATAGAATGTTACCTTACTTTCAAAACATTTTAAACTGCAAAAAAAATATATATATATATTTGTGTGATGAAATTGATTTCTTTAATGAGCACATGTTTCTTCAATCAATTCCGTCATGTTTCTGCTAGTGTTTAAGCTTTTCACGTTACAGTAAACCTACATTGTGGTATTTAACTTGCGAGTACTCTAAAACGAGATATGAAATCTAGAAATTCTATTTGGATGAAAGATAGTTTCATTACGTGTAACGTCCACAATTTTAGCGCCGTATGATAAACGTGAAAAATTATTATAAATAATTGAAAATATAGTTTAAACGTGTACAAAGTATTTTTTAATGTTTGAAGTTTTTAAACGTATTTTAAAGGTTTTAAAGTGTTAAAAGAGTTTACTAGGGTGTAAAGGTAAAGACCTACATATCTTTTCAATACTTAAATGTTGTTCGTGACGTAAACTCCCCTTACATAATACCTGCTCTGTGCTACGGCTTAGGTGGACGACACAACTCTTGTCAAAAACCTTCCACGATTGTTCTATCACTAGCGCTATAGCCGAGAAATAAAGGTACTCGTCCGTGTATAAAATAGAAGGCATCTCATCATCCTTCTGCGTATAAATGTTTCTTGGGCGTGGTTTAAGTGGCACAGGGTCAAGATCTGGCTGTCCCAACTATTTATATGCTGCTGCTAACGTATGCATTTAGTGTGAGTCAGGACAGAGTATGTTAATTTCCAGTGGCGATAGTTGATGAAAAAGTATATTTCGAAAATGTGCTTTCATCTTTTCCGTGAAGTAAATTACAGTGGCAGTAACGCTACCCTGAAAATCGACTTGAAAACGCCATTTCTTTAAATAAAATAAAAAAAAAACTGTTTGACCTTTTATTGTTTTCGTTCTAACCAGGGTGTTGTTGCTTATTATCAACTAATACTTTAATTCACTTAAAGGAATTACATGTTGTAGTCTACTTAATGTGTTGTCAATAGCCTACGTTTATCTATTAAAACAATACGCACTTCAAACCATGTTTCTCTGGTTTTTTTTTTTTTTTAATTACGACACGCCTATTAGAAACGTGAAGTTTGGCCGCTAAAATAGCCTTTTTAGACTTCTGTACTTGGAAAAATACCCACATGATTCCAAAACAGAAAGATAGAAGCTGTTCTTGGACATTATGTGATACTTTCCACAGATAAAATTATAAGGTCACCGAAGTCACGCAGGAAAAAATATTACCAAAACACTGAGCTGCAATATAGTAATCCTAGCAAAACCGCTGAATAATTCTTGACCCTTGTATCAGAGTCGCCCATATCGCAGACTTTCTTATTGCCTGCAGTGGATCAAAACATCAGGCAAGAACTACCTACCTTCCTATCTTCCAAACGTCTCGCTCAGAACAAGTCAGGCACGCTTCCTCCGGAGATCAGCTACACGCCAAAGAGAGCAAGTGCTTACGGGCCCACGTTTTCTCACATTTTTAAATTTAATTTGTGGTATTATGTATCTTTACGTAATCACACAAAATAATTGTATTGTTAAGTAACAGCGTTAGAAATTAAACACAGAAAAAAAGAGGGAAGAAGGATTTGGTGTTGTATGTGAGTCCGAAGAAACTTTCATGAGGCGGTTACAAAAACTCACGAGCTGGAGTAGGGCAGGTTTTGTTAGTCACGTGACCATGTTTTGTCGATCACCAGAGGTAACCAGGCTGTGTTTAATGGCAGTAATGTTGTTCAGTTTTAAAATTGCATAGCTTACTAAATGTGACGCCCATAGCACTTTTGTTTAATCGCTGTTTTCTATATATTACATACAGTATTCGTTTCGTGCTTGTTGTTCCGATATTTCGAACACAGTACTTAATTGCGGTTTTGGTTAATGTATGGCCTACAGTTAACATTTCGTCTAAATGCCGCTCGAGAGCAGGGTAAGCAAGGAGTATATAGTTAAGATGCTCACGTGACTTATTGCACGCGTGTAAACCTGGTAACTGTTTGCACACCTGAAACTGAAACTTTGTCCTACCCACCCTGTTCTCAAACAGCCTACAGGGGCCCGGAAATCCTGCCGACAGGCCGTGTCCGAATGGAACTCGCGACTGTAAGTAGTGGAAGGCGCGTGTTGGAGTGCAAGGACCTGTTGTGCTGTCCCCCGCGCGTCGTCAGTGAAAGTACTGCGTGCCAGGTTAGCCACGGCGACCAGCCATCAATGGTCAACACGCTCTACGCGCAGTTAACTAGGGGGTGAAAGTCAGCCCTTCCTTCCTGCCCGGTCACATCTACGCCATGGTACATGCTCCAGTCGTACATCCACGTCTGCATTGGCGGCCGCGGTGGTCGAGGCCGAGGGGCTAGAAATATCACCTCCCACCAAGACGAACCGGGCTCGATTTCCGGCGAGGTCGGTCACAGGATTTTCGCATGTGGGAATCGTGCCGGACGATGCCGCTGGTCAGCGGGTTTACTCGGGGATCTCCCATTTCTCCCGTCCCTTCTTTCCGGCACCGCTCCATACTCACAGCATATCTCCTCTCACCCGCACTTGAAACCTAGATGTTAATTAAGTGCTGACCAAAATATCTTCACTTCACGGCATGCGTTCTGTTGCAAATTTCACCATTGTGACTATGATAATAATAATAATTATTGTTATTATTATTTTTTATCAGTTCTGCACCATACCGGACCACGTGAAGTGTACTGTAGACGAATTTTATTGGCGCCTGTATGGCTTACATCTCCTTAATTGGATTTCTTCCTGTCATCAGTGCAGGTTGTTCCAGAATTCTTTGTTTTTTCCGCTTGGCCGACTGCCTAATAATCTACGTCTAAAACATTTCTCTCAAGAACTTCTCGTTGTTTTATTCTAGCTTACATTAGAACATATTTAACCGTTGCGAACCACTTTATTGTTTTAATTTTTGCTTCATTGCTATTCTCGTGAAACTCCACTACTTGTCTTGTCAATATAGTTGGTGTAATTTATTTATTTGTTCCTGTTTATTCAGGGCAAAATTCAGCTTGGCACGTGCTTACAAAAAAAATTCCAGTATGAGTACTAAACTAACAAATAATGAGCGATGTATAAGTAGAGACCAGAAAAATTCGCGTATTATTTCAGGGACAATCTAGAATTCCAGCAACTATAGGTCTGTATCACGTTCACAATTGGCCGTTGACTTACTCGACACTTCGTGGAAGTAGCTGAGCCAGTAATAAAACTGCCTCTGAACACAGGCCCATTTCACTGAGTCAGCGAGCAGCTAATAAACATCTGCTATCAGCTTCAGTACACAAATATTCTTCTACAGGGCAGTGAACCCGAGAATTTTTTCCGTCCTCTATGTATAAGCCTACACTTTTTAATTAATATAGTTTTACATAATAAAGTTCTATGCCCTACTTAAGCTGGTATAAAAGTTTTGTTTAGCTAAATTACTAACGTGCGGTTAACCCCGCGTTATCGTAAATCTTAATTTTAAGATTAACACGTAATTTGCTGTCCAGCGTGTAGGAGACTGATTGCAATGAGCTTACGCTAACACGCCGAAATGGAAAATAATAACCTGCTGTGTTATAAATATAACGTTAAAAATATTATTACTTTGGCTTTCTCATCTCCAGGAGTTAAGTTTTCAGCAAACTGTATTTTTATCACTGATGCTGAAAAGGAATATATATTCATTATCAATGGAATAATCTTGGGTTTCTGTGGTCGTGCTTCGAATTATATTTCCATAGATAATATTTATTTACTATAGACAAATCACCATTAGTCTACTACTATAAACATTGTAGAAATTCACGAATGAATCGACACATACTTTAATTAAAAATCTAGTACTAACATGTTTCTAACACAATATTTTGCATTAATTTGCTGACCCAACTTCTTGCCCTATTTATTTCCATAATAAAAAAAGGACGCGTAGTATTATTTCGCCTATACTGCCTAAGTTACCACCTCTTTATATTGAAATAACTCATAATAAACGTCTGCTATGATTTACACCGATGTTAATGCAAAAATAATTAATAAAAGTATAACAGTTTTAGCAACTAAAAACCCGATAATTGATCTTCTTAGTTAGTTAAGGAAGGTTGACCTGTAATACCTCGTCAGTATATCTGGGAAATTAAAAAATATTAATTATAATAAACATCAGCGGTAAAGCAAATACAAATGGATCATACTTCCTTAAGGAACAAAGTGTCTAACGTCCATATTTAAGGGCTTGTTTCCGAGTTTTTTTTTTTTCAGACTGATGCCAATAACTCAAATATTTTTTAACCAAAAGTTTTGAAAAAAATGTGCAATCACACGATACCCAATACTGTGGACGCTTTTTTTTAAATAATGTACCATTCGCCAGCAAAAAAAATAATTTCCTTCATTTTTGCTTATTTTCACGACGAAAAACGTGGTACTTTGTGTAATGAAATCTAAAAAACCGTTCAGTATAATTCTACAAAAAAAATTCAGCTACAAATTATAACATATAAGTGTCAAAACAGTGTAGCGAAATTTTGATATGAGTATTAGGTAGCAATAAAAAAATATTTTCGAAATCACTGTAAAACTCCGTAACAAGGCCTTAAATCACAAATACAAGTGGCAATGTTCAAGGTTGGGCATGCAGGTACAAATGCTTTTTGTACTGTTGTGCGGTAGAACATGGGATTTGACTGCTTCATAATTCCCCGTTCACTATAAACTTCCGTCGACTCAGTAAAGCTCTATACTGACATATTGTCCGTCAACTACGAACCGAGTCACACCACTGAGATCCGTGTTAGCTGAAGTGGGTTACTGCGCCGTGTTATTAGGCTATTAACTAGTGCAAATTTCCATTAATGAGACGTTATACTATGTATTTTTTCCCTGATGAAATAAGTTGAATTTGTACTCCTCTACCACACTCTGGTATTTATCATAATTTGAGTACAGTCTACATGTAGCAGATGTGTGAAGGGGAGAGTAATTGTAATGTTTTAAGGAAACTTATAGCTATCTAGTTTAGTGAAAATGGAGAGATGATGCCTCCGAAAATGAAATTTAGGCCGCTTGTGTTGTCAGCTTAATGTTGTTGGGCGTTCACAACAGGTCTTAGCCGATAGTGGCTGCTATTAACATAATTGTTAATTCTGTAAATGGCTCCTTTTCCATAATAAGCCAACCAACTAAGGTAAGTGCAGTATCCTATAGACTAGAGTAAATTAATTGCCCCCCCCCCCCCTTCTCTTTCCAAAATTATCACACCACACCCACTTCTTAAATGTCATCTTGTCCTGTATTGTAATATTCATAAAATTTTCAAACATTGGTATTTTTTCACTAAAATAATGTTTTGAGAAAATTTATCTCGTAAATTTTTCGGCAAAGAACGTAATATTACCACGTAGCTAGTAAACAGCACTCTATTTTTCAACTGTTATAGAATCATTTTGTAGTCACTAACAGTTAACGGATCACCGAATAGTAATGTTGTGCTCATCATAAGAAACGGTCTGAAAGAGCTTTAACAAAAATGTTTCACCGTATATATATATTACATGACAGCGTCAATGAGTTGTATTGCTTATTCGTTTATGTACACATTTGAAATGTGGCAAAAGGACTGTATTTAATATAAACGTACATTCTCTTTAGTTTATAAAAAGAACGTTTTAGTTTTTTTGTGCATCATATATTTAGCAGCGCAATAAACTGATTACAAAAGTTTTAGATTCCTATTTTCAATGTAAAAAAGCATGTCCATAAAATGAATTTAAAATGTCTCACATTTTGTAAATAGTTTACACATTAATGATGGAATATACATTCTTTAATAATAATCAAGAACATTATAACACTGCTCGAAAGTGTTAAATATTACTCCTAAATTATCTAATGTGATATATTTTTAGATTATCAACAATAGGTACAAAAATTAATATTTCAAAGTTTAATTATTCCAATAGAAATAATTTAAACTGAAATCAAATTATTAATATGGTAAACATTAACTCATAGAACATCAAGTCACTTGAACATGTTGTATTTTTTTTATTATTACGTTCAATATGAAACGTACTTTTTGAAATATCCTAGATATTCTGGCAACTAAACGTTTGGAATCTATATACACAAAGAAGAAATATCTTAGATGACCCGCAGTAATACAGAGTTCATAGCTATCCGTGGCCAGTAAAAAAAACCTTCAGCCATAGCAGTGATTCAATAACGCAAATTTAACTACGTTAACATAACCATATACTTGTGCTCGCATTTATGGTTCTTAATTGTTAATTAAAAACAATTACCTGAGCGAGGGTAACTTGGGACATTAAAAAAAATATTCCTCACAAATGACAGCGCCGAGTGATGAAATTTACTTACGATTAATTCCATATAATGGGTGTCTACATTGATTAGGCCTATTACTTACAGTTGACAAGTATAGAAAATAAACATTTTGTCCCAAAAGTGTCCCAAGTCATTCACTCGTACGGCATTAATTTATTACTGTAATTAATTTGTATTAGAAAAATTAAATGGAACAAACTTCAAAGAGGCTTGTGTCATATAAATTTATAAACGCAGAATATTTGACAGATGGCCTCCACACAAGCATGTCGACTCGACGGAGGCATTCAGGAGCAGGACACACGACCTTGTCAAGGACGCCGGTTCTTCGTGAGCAGACACTGCCCACGCATCCTGGTAACCTACTGCTAGGAAGATCCCGGCCCCTCCTCTCCCAACCCATCCCCTGTCTACGCTCCTTCATTGTCAACAAGACATCCGGATAGTAAACACTTATTCTTTACGGCTGGTGGGAGAAAGTTGCGGGAGGCGGGCACTCTCATCAGCATTCCTGGGCGGCTGGTCCGCCCCTGGGGGAACCTGTTCCTCCGGTCCTCGGTCCACGAGAGGGGAAAGGGGTGAGGACCACAGGTGTGTTTGGTCCCTGGAACCGCCGCGCCGCCGTCGTCCCTGCGACAAAAAACACGTCTCGACGAGACCGCATCCTGCCTTGCGCACAAGATATAACCAACCACTCTCTCCTGCAGGATCCTGCCTCTTCTGATAGTTCCTGGATGCTGGATGTGCTATCTAATATTGGGACTATACTGCCGTCTTTCAGGCCAAGAGTTAACTCCTCTCATCTTCCATTAACCGCGACTGTATTAATTTTTTTTACTATAACCGTGGGAGTGCCTTCTTTTTATTGTCTGTGTGTGATCTGTGAGTAGCGAATAACTTTTGGCGCAATTTCACGTGCACATTCATTATTTGGAACTTATCGCAAGTTCACTTCTTTACTCAGGGCTGCCACATGTGTGGAAAATATTTTTCTGAAATGTCGTAAGTCACTTAATGAGTCCCAAGTCAATATCGCTTACGGTGCATCTTAATTAAGAGATACAGTTAAGGAGGGCTCATCATTACCTCCTTAGATTTGTCCGTTTTTTCTCAGTAACTTCTGTTCCAGTGGTTCTATCAACATTTTTGACACGACAGGGCACAAATAAAAATGTAATACATTTTTTTAATTGTTGCAACCTCAATATCGTCATTATTTGGTGACGTGTGAAAACTGACAAGAAAAAATGTATTTATTTTCGCAAGCTACTTCAGTTGTCACAGAAGTGACAGAAACCATGTCGTATGGATTTTTTTTAAAAAATGGTTTAACAATAAACAATGCAATGTCAACGTGAAACACGTAAATCAATCTCTTTATTAACCGATTCACAAGAAAAGCCATAAATCACACTGAGCAGGTTCGATACGCTTAAGCATAGTCGCTGTTTCTTAAACTGAACCCATGGCGAATTCACAATCATCTTATAAAAGTTCCATCTATAAACTATAAATATGTAAATCAACACTAATCAACACGAACAAACTTCACAGAAATATGAATAAATAAATTACGTTCCTCTCACACGTGTGCACGTATCAGCACAACTTCGCGAAATGTAAGCCTCGACTTTTAATCCACTGGGATGACCAAGCTAGTTCTACAACTCTTTTCTTGAATGTACTGATACTTGTACTAGTCATATTATGTTCAATCGACAAACTGTCCCATCCTTTCACCTTGGCTGCGGTAGATGAGATCGAATATAATTTGGTCTTACGTAGCAGTATTAATAATTTGTCAGCTGTAGATGCTATTTTAATGGGTGATAGTTATTTTTACAAGAAATTCGATTGTAGAGGTAGTGAGACCTATATTCTCACGATGACTTGTATGTTCTCAAAATGACTAGTATATTCTCACAATGACTTGTATATTCTCACGATGGCTTGTGTATTCTCATGATGACTTTTAAGTATTCACGATTTGTATATTCTCACGATGATCTGCATATTCTCACTGCAGATCAACGGCACATTTAAACATATACACGTACCGTTTTTTTAAATATTCTGTCTTTGTATAGTCTACTTTTAAAGTGAATAACTCGTTTTAACCAAGAAACGACATTCGCTGTTTACATAGAGGCACGTTTAGACGACCTTTATTGCCAATGTGAAGTCGCGTAATTTGTAATCCTGGCATGCCGCTGATGTGTAAGATTGGTTGGAGGTATTATGACGTACGCTGTACACTGACATGCGTTTATACGAGAACGTAACTATATGTGTATGCATGCTGCGCATTGGAGCAGTGACGAAATTCAGCCCTAAACAATATTTGATGTTTGTAGAATGCATGATACATAATGTGGAACATTAGTGTATCCCAAGACAGAAGATCTGACAGAAAATTTTCCCAGCAACAGGGTGTATGTGCCTTAGCTACATATTGTTACAAGTTTGAGACATAAACTTTATATGTGGGCAATTCCCATGAGTTCTTTGGGATAGAGGTCTTATAATTAGAAATAAAAGAGTTAAATTAAGTACTGGATTTAATCGCTCACAAAGCTACGAAATACACAAAACAATAATCAACTATAACTCTCACAACACAATTAGTTATGCACACAATTACTCCTGTGTCACAGACACATTAATTAGCTTGGACAATTAAAGCACAAAAAAAATCTACCATCAATTAATTGAAAATTACAAATCACAATAAAATTCAGTCATATATCCAATCAACAGGCTTTCAAATAGGGACAATGTACAACCTTATCAGTCCGAGGTGGTGATGGCTCACCATGTGCTGCGCAGCACCCCGG